>JAJPUD010015864.1:0-35890 GCA_023553655.1 Myrmecobius fasciatus | reverse complement strand
AAAGGATCACAAAAAATAAAAATGAGTAATTTTAATTAAATACAACTTAAAAGTTTTTATACAAATCCAAAAAAGCTCAGAGTAAAAATGAAAGAATTTATTGGGGAAAAATATTTGCAGCAAGTTTTTCTTATAAAGATCTCCTTTTCAAGATAAAAGAGGAATTGGTTCAAATTTGTAGAAATAAAAACAATTCTCCAATTAATAGATGATTTAAATATATGGATAGTTGTTTCTCAGATATCTATAACTCTCCTCCCCCCATTTTCCATTATTAATCGGAGAAAAGCAAATTAAAGCATTTCTGAGAATCTATTATATAGCCCATTAGGAGGAGCAAAAAAGAACAAAAGAGTAACAATGATAAATATTGATGGGGCTATGGAAAGTTGATTCCTTGTTGATAGAGCTGTGAGTGGGTCCAACTATTCTAGAAAGCAATTTGGAATTTTTTATATATATAAAATAAAAGTTATTAAACAGTGCATGTCCTTTGACCCAGCTTTACAACTGCCAAGTGTATGCCAAAAATGTATCAAAGAAAGAGGAAAAGATCCTTTACATACGAATATATTTATAGTAACTCTTTGTGGTAGCAAAAAACTAGAAACTAAAGGGCTGCCCACCAACTGAAAAATGTCTGAATAATTAATGGAGTGCGCTATTGTGCTTTAAGAAATGAGAAAATAGATGATTTCAAAGAGATATGAAAAGACAAAGTAAGCAGAATTAGGAGAACAAGTTACACTCTAACATCAATATTATAAAAGATGTATATGAACTTGTGAAGAATGAAATGAGTAGAGCCAAGAAAATAATTTTAACACTAACTATAATACTGGAAAGTCAAACATCTTTGAAAGTTGTAAGAACTATAATCAATGCAATGACCAGTCAAGATTCCGGAGGGCCATTGATTAAACATACAATTCTACTTCTGACAAATAGATGATCCATTTAGGGGGCAGATTGAGATTGTCACCACCACCTACCTCTTAACATTTGTATATGGCCTCCAAGGGAATTTGTTTTGCCTGTTAGGACTTTGTCTTTCTTCACTTCTTTCAATGGATAGGAGGGCCAAAGGGAAAGAAAATAGATTTCCATTAAAAAAAATTTAAAAACAGAGAGGATAAGGGGGTGTTACAGTTAGATATTGGCTCTTGCATTTACTTTCAAAAGAGATCACTATTGTTAGTGTTGCCTAATTATTTTACCTTATTACAAGAGAGAGACAGAGTGGAACTAACCTGGAATTTATGTTGAAAAAACAAAATACAGTTAAAAAAATTAAAAAACAAAACAAAAACACAAACAAGTCTGTATAAGTGGGGAAAAGTAAATACCGTGACATCCTCCCTTTCCTTTATAAATGAACAGATGTAGTTTGTATCTGGTGGATAGAAATTAATTCTCAATAATACTCAGGTAAGCACTTAATGATTTGGCAGTAAAATAGTCTCTATATGAACATAATAGGATAATTAGCTCTTCTTCCACTAATTTAAGGAGGACTGAATAGTGGTTCCAGAGATCAAGTCTTGATCTGACAAGCTGTTGTAGGGGAGAGTATGATCAGGGGAAAAAAAATCTGGAGTTGATATCTTGGAATCACCAAGAAATGATTTTGGCTCAGTAACTTGTATACAACAGAAGCTAAGTAAATGTTTAACTGAATTTTGAGTAACTTTTGTGAGCAAGAATATTATTTTTTAAAAAAGTTTACTCTAGGATGAGAGGTCTTAAGGAACTTGCTACATGTATGTGTCTGCTCTCATATTCTTTGGAATAAAGTATGATTCTCTGGGTAGTTAAAAAGAAAGAGAAAAATTTGGAAATAAAATTCATGCAAAATAAATATATGAATGAAATTTTTTTTTTAAAACTTAATGAATTACACTAATTGAGGGACTTCTTTTCATTTCTCCAAAGCCCTAAAATCTCCAGATAAGAAGGTCTGGGAAGAGAGGAGACAGAGTGAGGAGGATGTTCATTATGAACTAATATTTAAAATGCCCACCAACAACATCTTTGATTCTTTGTGATCTCTTTGGGGGTTTTCTTGGCAAAGATAATGGAGTGGTTTGCCATTCCTTTTCCAGCTTATTTTACAGATGAAGAAACTAAGGCAGGCAGGATTAAGTGACTTGCCAGGGCAACACTGGCTAGACAATGTCTAAGTTCCAATTTGAACTCAAGTCTTTCTGACTTCAATCCTAGCTCTCTCCCTTTAACTACCTAGCTTTCCTTCTTTCAAGAATATATTGTTTAAAATAATTAGCAAAAGAAGGGTGTGTATTTGAACAGGCTCACTTTCAATTCCGTATACTAAAGCATGCTATGTTAAAGACATTTTCGAATCAATTACTACACGTTATATTTAAAAGGATTGGGCATATAAAGGTAAAAAAACAGAAAGCTAAAAAACAATAAATAATTAATGTAACACAGATCAATATTTCTTTTTTCAAACTGCTTAACTCAAGCTATTTATTAAATCTAAAGTAGTGCTACAAAAACTTCTTAGCAACTAATCTTTAAATGGTATAGTCCATCATCAATGGATGAAGGCACATTTATTAAGCACGAGCTGTGTGCCCCAGTACTATGCTAGGAGCTGGGAATATAGAGGCAGAAATGAAAGAGTTCCTACCCTTGAAGACCTGATATGTTTTTGGGAGAGACATTGATTTGGCAGACACAAAGGAAGTAGTTGGGAGGGTAGAACCAGGAAAGGCCTTCAAAAGGTGACATCCTTGAAGGAAATCAGAGACTCAGAGGTTAAGGTGAGGAGGGAAAGCATTCCAAGCATGGGAGATAGTGAGTGCAAAGGCCTGAAGATGGGCGATGATGAGTATGGTTATACTGCAGAGTGTATGAAAGGGCGTAAGATGTAAGGAAAGATAGGAAGGGATTGGGTTGTAAAGGGTTTTCAGTGATCAAACAGAGGAAATTTATTTTATCCCAGAAGTAATGGGGAACGATTGGAATTTGCTGAACGGAAGGGTGGCCCAGTCAGCTATGAACTTTAGGGGGATAAAGATGCTTAGGCAATTTTGTAGACAAGGAGATTAATTAGGAGGCTATTGTAACAGTAGAGATGAGACCTGATAAGGGCCCAGAACTTCAGTGGGAACTGGGGAGTAGAAAGAAGATATGTATGATAAAGTCTATAGAGAAAGAAGCAATATGACTGAACTGACTGAATCTATGGGGTGAGTAGAGGATGGTACTGAGCATCTAAACCTGGGTGACTAGAAGGATGATGGGTGATATAATCAGCTGGCATAATGGATATATTACTAAGCCTGTAGTTAGGAAGATCTGAATTCAAATTTGGTCTCAGATTACTTC
Source organism: Myrmecobius fasciatus (assembly GCA_023553655.1). Classification (NCBI taxonomy): domain Eukaryota; kingdom Metazoa; phylum Chordata; class Mammalia; order Dasyuromorphia; family Myrmecobiidae; genus Myrmecobius; species Myrmecobius fasciatus. The sequence continues at coordinate 32,536 of JAJPUD010015864.1, read as the reverse complement.
CTAACTATATGACCCGGGCCAAGTCACTTTAACCTGTTTAATTTTCTCAACTGTAAAAATGGAGATAATGATAATACCTATCTCTCAGAGTTTGTCGTGAGGATCAAATGAAAATATTTGTAAAGTATTTAGTACAATGCCTGAGGTGTACTAGGTACTTAATAAATGCTTACTTCCTTTCCATCCTCTGGAGGCTTTGGGAGTAATAGGAAAATGTTGAATATGGTTGCATTTTGAGACAGAGATATAATGAATTCTGTTTGCAACATTTAGGTTTGATATACCTAAAGAGTATTCAGTTGAAATGTCCAAGGGGTATTTGGTGATGTGGGACTGCCTGGTCAGGAGAGACACTAGAGATGGTAGTCAGCTGCATTAAGGTAATTAAGCCCATGAGAAGGGCTAAGGTCATCCACGGAGAGAATACAGAAAAAAGAGGGCCTGGGAGACATTCCTGATTAGTGGGTGTGCCACAAATGATGAATCAGCAAAGGATGAGAAGGAGTGGTCAGACCAATAGGAGGAAGCAAAAGAATCTTGAAAGCCTAGAGAGGAAGAGTACCCAGGAAGAGAGGGTGTTGGACAGTGGCAAAGGCTGTGGGATGATGATGATGATGATTCAGAAATAAAATGCCATTAGATTTTGCAATTAAGAAATCATTGGTAACTTTGAAGAAATCATTTTGGTTCAGTCATGTGGTTGCAAACCATACTGTGAAGGATTGAGCACTGAATGTCACATTGGAAAATTAGTCTATGTGGTTATTGAGGCAGAAATAGCAGGAGTCAACATTTGGTTCAAAACAAGGAAGAACTTGCCAATCAACAGAAGTGATCGAAAAAGGAACAAATGTGCTCTAACGTGACAAGAGTGAGTTTCCCATCAGATCAATGATCATGCTAAATGACCTATAAAATTCCTTCTAAGACCAAGTTTCTATGATCCCATATTTATTTAGAATTTTAAAAACACACATCTTAATGTCAATACAGATGCCATTTATTATTATTATTACATTAAAATAATTTGATCTAACCTACATTTACAAATCAGGTCTCTTGAGAAATTCAATGACTTTGAACCAACAATTTGATATGAAGAGAGTGAGGGAGATGCTAATTGAATTATGCATCTGAAAAAACAGAATTGAATCTTCTCATAATTTCACACTGAGTTTTCATCCAATTAAGCAGAAATGAAGAAGCTATATTAGAATAAATGAATACCATCTAGTAGTTATATTGCAGACAACATGGAAATAGTATGTTACACATTTAAGTTTAATTTTGCTATTACTCTCAAAGTGCAAAAAGAAATAAATACCATCTCCCTTTTCCAGACTCAGAAAGGCTAAGCAATTTTTTTAAGGTCACATGGAAAGCTTGAGACAAAACCAGGAATAGAAACCAGGTCTTCTGTAATCCTAATTTGATTGTTTCTTCATTAGCTCTTGCTAAGCCCATTTTAGAATTATGAAATTCTTGTAGGAAAACAGTGGTTAAAGAGGAATGATATCTTAAATGTATAAACTTACTTTTCATAGTACTATCTTAATACTGAATAATAACTAAAATAGGAATATGAGGATTTTTTTCCCTCCTCTGGATTCTATCTACACACATTATTAAGCAATTGGACAAAAATCAAAATCTTCTCTCAGTATTTTCCTTTCTAAATATTCATGTTTTATATATTATAAACTACATTTAAAATTTTTACAACTTAAGGCTTTTTTTTTTTTTTTTTTTGTTCTTAATTTGGATCTTTGGTGTCATGCAGACCCAACTGCAAGATATTTTAGAAGCCAGGAAATCTGATTGGGACTATCACAATAAATATCCAATTAGAAATCTACTAGTCAGTATTTTTAGTTTGGATGCACATTACTTTGGCTTTACAGCTTATAATGAGGGTGGCTAGGACACAGAGTTTAATAAGTTTTTCGACTGAGTACCTGGAAGAACTTTGAGGGAGACTACCAAGTCTTTGACTATCATAGTGATAATCCCACAAATATCTGTTGATTAAATAAATAAATTTTTACATTCACAATTTCATTTTAAGATATTGCAAATACTTGGTTAAAATGTACTAGGTATACATAATGCATTATTCATGTTTCTTGCTTAGTAAAGTTTTGAAAAAAAAAAGTGAAAAGTTGCATGAAATTGAAACAAACTCTCAACTAAAAACTTGATCCAAATAGCTGATGTTATCCTAATGCTCTTCCTACATCAACTCTGCTGTGATCCCCTAGGTCCCTTAATTGCTATTATCGTGTTGTTCAGTCATGTCTGACTCATAAGCCCATTTGGGGGTTTTCTTGGCAAAGATACTAGAGTGGTTTGCCATTTCCTTCTCCAATCATTTTGCAGATGAGGAAACCGAGGCACACAACTAGTAAATGGCTGAGACTGGATTTGAGCGCATATAGATAAGTTTTCCTAACTCCCAGCACAGTGTGATCTATCAAATATCACCTTATTATAATAAGACTTTGTTCCAAATTCTCTCAGTTGTTAGTGTTCTTCACACACCCCAGTTACTTTGCAAACATTTTTTCTAATCACTTTTGTGCAAAATTTCACCCTTAGTAAAACTCAGATTTCTTAAGGACAGGGGCTACTTCATTTTTGTTTTAGGACCTTTAGAACTTATCATTGTGTCTGACACAAGATTAGTACTTTAAAAATGCTTGTTGAATTAAAGAAAGGTAAAAAGAGTCCCAAAAAGTATAATTTGTTTTCTAATGAAGAAAAGGAAATACATTAACCTTATGTCTCATCTTCAGGGTCTTCTAGTTGATAAGGCTATCAGTTACATAGAAGGTACTGTTTGGGGAGTTCCTTCTATCACTGAAATCACAGATCCAGTTCCTTTCCCCTAGCTTTCTGGCCATTTAAAATGGCTTGATTTGTAGATAAATGGAGGTGAACAGTCCTTTCCCAAATGAGAGAAACATTAAGGGATATTTCAAACCATTAGAAATGTTGACTCTGGCTTCTGATAAGCAGAATAAACAAACCCCTACCCATTCTGGGACTGGTTTTTACTCTCCTTCCCTGGCCTTATTATGGAGTAAGGCAGTGTTGAGCTAGGTACTATAAAGAATGGCACATATGAGATAGGACAACCCCATCCAGAACTTTGCTTGCAAGGTATTGGGAAGAAAAGACTAACATAGTAAACAACAATATGATATAAAACAATATGTAATTAAATATTTAATTGTGTGCTATAAGATTTTAAAGGTTAGATAGGTTCAGAGGAGAAAGTGAATTAGGAATCTTGGGATAGTTGAGGAAGGCTCTATGAAGAAAGTTTTGATGCATGATCCTGTAAGTATACATCTTTTTTAATTTCTTTGCTTTTTTTTTTTTAATACATAGGATCTTTATAAAGGTAAGAATGAGAGATGAAAAGAAGGAGCAATATGAGTAAAAGAATGGAGGTAAAGGATCACAGAGTCATAGATTTCAAGCTGAAATGGACCTTAGAGGTTGTCAAATCCAGCCTGGTCATTAATGATTTACTAAGATCAAATATCAGCTAAGTATCTTTCTGAGGTGGGATATGAGACTGGATCTTCTTGTTTTCAATTCAGGCACTCTATCCACTTCATCAGTCTATCTTAATTGAAATAAGCCTTTGTGGACCAAAAGGGAAGTAGGTCTGACTGGAGAAGAGGCAATGTTGAGAGATAATGGGAAATGAAGTCAGACAGGTATGGTAGGGTCAGGTTATGGAAGGCTTAAAAGCAGGCAAGAAGTTAAGAATTAATGTAGTTAATAGGGGAAAAAAAAGGAGACACTAAAGATTTCTGATAAAGGTGTGACATCATGGGAGGGCTCTTTGAACAGTTAATTGGGCTGTGGTAAGCAGGTTGGATTGGAGGGCAAAATCAAGGAAGGTGTCCAGAAGATAAGGTTAGTAGGAGTGAGAAAGGAGAGTATTATAGATGGTTTATGAGAGAAAATTAGAAAGAATGTGATGGGACTTGGGACTGATGGGAGTCTATAACTAGGCAAAGGCATGGGACTAGTCAAGGATGGCTCCATGGGAAAGGGGAGGCTGTCAGTTCAACTGATTGGAATTCAGTGTGACACAGTGGGAGAAGAACTGAATTTGGAAGGGAGCACTCCTACTTCTTCTTATCACTACATATGTGACTTTGAGAGGTCACTTGACTATTCTGGGCCTCAGTTTCCTTATCTTTAAAATAATGATGATACTGGTGAAGGCTAAGGACATTTCTTTCAGCTCTAAGTGGGGAGAACTCAGGAAGCTTTGGACTTGAATGCCATTCTCCGGCTCCAGATCTCACAGTTAGCTAGGTGGGTAACAAGTCTTAGTGTGCTTATCACAAATGAAGTAACATTTGTAGCACTGAAAAGCTTGTAGGAAATGTGATGGATTTCTCTAGATTTTTAGAGCTAGGGGAACCAGAGGGATCATCTGATCCAGCGTCCTTATTTGACATCTTGAGAGGTTATGTGACCTGCCCAGGGTCACAGAGTGTGTCTCAGTAGCAGAGCCAGGGCTAGAAGTGCTTCACTCTGGTTCAGTTTCACAAACTGAGCTTTGCTCTCCTCCCCTAATTTAGGCAGGGCTTGAATGGCTCATTCCAAGAGCCAACTACTCCTCTGAACATAGGTGGGCCACTTTCCATGAGCAGGTAAGTTGCAAACATGAAGACTGAACAATCTCCATAGGGACTTTCATAGTGAAAGCAGAGAAGGTGCCTTCCCTGTCTTGTTGCCAGCCTAGTATTTGTTTCCCTTCACCTCCTCAGACTCAACAAAAAAGGTTACCTGATCTGGGAGATCTTGGGAGATACCCCTAGTTTTTAGCCTGCAAAGTAGTTTGCTAGTGACCCACTTCAGAGGAAAAATCGCTACCACTGAAATTAATAGAAAGTTTGAATGTGGAAAATTCAAAATACTTGCATACTCCACAGAAACAGCTTACTGTTTAGTTGTCAAATGAAGGAATCCTTACTTAATTAAAAGTCTCAGTTCCTAAAATGGAATTTGATTACTGCCAATTCTTCCAATTTATTCCTTAAACTTGAACAAAATTTCTTTTAAACAGACAACTGATTCTTGTCCCCAACCCCTATATTACTATTCTATCAGAAATGATCAGCAGGGTGATTTCAGAAAGGCCTGAAGAGACATACAGGAACTAATGCTGAGTGAAGGGAGTAGAATCAAGAGAACATTGTACACAGCAACAAGATTATGTGATGATCAATTCTGATGGACATGACTCTCCAACAGTGAGTGATTCAGGCCATTTCCAATGGATTTGTGATAGAGAGAGCCATCTGCACTCGGAGAGAGGGCTATGGGGACTGAGTGTGGATCACTACATGGTATTTTCACTTTTTGTTGTTGTTTGCTTTAATTTTGTTTTCTTTCTCATTTTTTCCCTTTTTGATCTGATTTTTTCTTGTGTAGCATAATTGTGGAAATATGTTTAGAAGAATTGCACACGTTTAACATATATTGGATTACTTGCCATTTAGAGGAGGGAGAAAAAAATTTGGAACACAAAGTTTTTGCAAGAGTGAATATTGAAAACCATCTATGCATGTGTTTTGGAAATAAAAAGCTTCATAAAAGACTATTCCACCACCTTTTCCAGGATAAAAGGAAGTGCAAGAATCCAAACGAGACTTGTAAGAGAAAACTGGAATCATTCTCTGATAGAGTTGTGAATGATTACATACAAAAAGATGTGATGTGACACACACACACACATACGACAGGAACAATATTTTAAAGTCTTGTGAGTCTGCTAGTTTGGTACTGCCTTTGCCAGTGCTAATTACAATGTGTACAAGACTTGGGAAACATTGTCATATTCCCCCCCCCCCCGGGGCAAAATAAATAAATAAAAAATAAATTTAAAAAAAAAGAGAGAAAGGAAGGAAAGAAAAAAGAAAGAAAGAAAAAAAAAAAAACAAAACAACTCCTCACTTGAGGCCAGTCTGGTGGTAAGCTTATCCATATTAAGTTATACGGATTCTCAGACAGGATCTATAAAGTTCTCCCTAGATCTGCATATTAGTACTATTATTAGCTAGAACTTATAATAGTACTTTTAAAATTTACAAAATGCTTTACATATATCATCTCAGTTGACTCTCAGAATAGCCCAGTTAGGTAGGTTATTATTAGATCCTCATTTGGAAGATGAGGAAACTGAGGCAGAGAAGAAAAGTGAGTATCACAGGGTCCCACAGCCAGTAAATATCCAAGGTATGATCTAAAGTCAGGTGTTCCTGGCTCTAAGTTCTGTGTTGTATGCATTATACCACCCAGCTGCATATTCAAAGTCTCCCCAACTTAGTGGGACCTGCCCAAGTTACAATCTGTTGACAGAGATACTCCAGGGTCACTGCCAATCAATCAAAAAGTGCTTAAGTGCTTCCTATGTGCCATGCACAGTTCTATGTCAGAAATGCAAAAAAAAAGTAAAACTAGTCCCTGCCCTCAATGAGTTTATAATCTAATAATACCAGAATGAAGCACAAAAAAATTATGCAGCCTCAATATTAATCCAATTTCAATGTTTCAAGAACCTGTCATTTTAGTGGGGTAGGTTTCCTCTTCCTTCATGTCTTAGTAGACAGTTTATAAGAGTTATCATTTATATAATACATAACTTTGAATTTATCTTCACAACCACGATGTCAGGGAAGCAGTACAAGTATTATAGCTCCCATTCACAGACTAGGAAAATGGGGCTGAGTGGGTTAACTCAGACTGGCAGAGCTGGGTTCAAGCTTAATGCTTAATGAATCCCAATCAATAACTTTGGATGATCCACAAATAGCTAATCAAGTTACTGTTGAGGACATAACAAATACTCCATCTATCACAGCAGCACAAGCCCCAAGAAGCATCCCTACTATCCCATGATACAGAATTCCCAGACTTGCCATGAATTTTGCAAAGGAGAGCTATCTCCCTGGAATTGCATGAGCCAGGGATTGTATTTTAAGAGAACAATACAACTAACTAGGAAAACTGTAGAGTCACAGCATCATAGACTGAGAACTGGAAGGGCCCTGAGAAGCAACTAAGATTGACCCCCCCCCCTCATTTTTACAAATGAGGAAACTGAGGCTGAAAGAGGTAAAATGATTTGTGTCACTATCACCTAGACAGTAAATAAGGTCACAGATTTAGAGTTGAAGGGGCTTTCTTCCTACAGGCCTTCCTCCTAAAGAGGTCTGACACTTGTGAATTAAGAAGGAGGCTTTATGCCTTCCAAATTTACTAGAGTTATTTTCTCTCAATGCTTATGGGCACTGGTGATATTTGAAAAAAGAAAGCTCTTGAAATTTTAATACATCAGAACCATGACTAATTTGGATTGTCTGGGGTCCTACAGAATTAGACCGTATTCTAATTCCCACTCAATGGAAGCCCATATAACAAAAACTGTAACTTTAGTGGAAAAGCCCACAAATTAGTTGCAAAAACCCTTTATTAAAAACTTACTATATGCCAGGCAGTGAGCAGAGAGGGTCTTGTGACTCTAAAATGGAAGCCAGCCCCTCTGGTTCTCTTCTTATCAAACACATTCACAAGAACTGAAATTTCTAATAATAACTACATGCTGTAATTCCCTCTTTGAGTATCTGGGCAGAAATACTGTGTTTCCTCCATCCAACTTCCTTTTATGTTGCAACACCAAGAAGCTCACTTTCAACCAGAAACCAGAACAATCCAGGGCCATAAATTTGTCTCTAGGAACAACATAATATGCATGATTTATGTAAATAAATGAAACCTGATGCTTTACATTCCTATTTAAAGTACTTTAATTGGTAAAAAAAAAAAGGGGGGGGGATTTGTCCATTTACAATTGAAACGCATGCATCCTCTCCCTTCCCTGTTTGGTTTAGGCAACATATCTAGTCTATACTGGCATATGGCCTCAGAGGATGGGTAAAGATAAATTCTACTGTCCAATATGGTCAATCCAAATTTTGAGAACCATCTAGATCGAACTTGTTCACAGCCAACCAATGAAACAGAGGACCTGCCAAATCTTGATTACCCATGTTTCAGCAAGCTGTACTGTGAAGTGGCCCACAGATTTGTGGAGGGTATTAGAGAAAATAGATCAATCTATTTCAGGTGAGAAGTATGCAATCTGGATGAGAATACTCTAACCTTTTCAGTCAATAGGATCTTTACCTCTCCCCTTACTTCAGCCACCCTACAAAGCAACAATAATGGTTATTTCTGGGAAGTCCCTCGGCACTATAAAAGCACCAACAGTCAGCCTCTCCATAAACAGTTTCAAACCAACTTCCAGTTAGGTCTACTTTGGTAATATAAAACTGAAAGAGATACTCACTTATATGATGGATGCTTCTCATCTATGAAGTGAGTGCTTCAGCTAATTTCTGTTTTTAAAAGTCTTTCATAAACCTCAAGAAAATGTGCAGAGACTATGAAAAAGAGGAAAACAACCGAGAAGACATTACATCTCAAAGATATAAATATGAAAGGGTTTTAACTTCCTCTCCCTGTGTCCTTGGTACAAACCCCACAAAAATCAGTAATGTCACTTGTAAAAATGTTCATCGGGTGAAAATGCAAATTTGTTTTTGTTAAGATGTATTATACTTCATGATCCTGCCATGTGAAATCTCAAAATGGGCGAAACCAATCCACTATCTATTTCTAAGATATTAGCAAATTTCCTTTTCCAGGTACCAAATTAAAAGGGTAAAGAAGCTATTTTTATTTATTTAGAATATTTATTAGAAGGTTTTTTTTTTGTTTTGTTTTCACAGTTTGGAAACTATTTAGAGGGTTTACTGTTTAATATCCATGCTGTGAAAAACTTGAAATTGAAAAATCCTGGCTTTTCTACCTTATTTGTACATAGGTACTTGCATGTTGTCTCTCATTAGACTCCTTCAAAGTAAGTACTGTCTTTTGTTTTCCTTTATATCTCTATAACTTAATACAGTGCCTGCCTGGCACATAGCAGGCTCTTAATGAATGTTTATTGACTATTACTCTTTGCTGAAATATTTGATATTAGGAGACTGGTACTAAGAGATGGACATATTATTTTACTGGCATTGGGAATCCCCCCAAAAAAGAATCTTCTGTCATTAACTGAAGGCTAGTATTTTTGCTGTAATCTACAATCCTCTAAAAAGAAAAGAGACTCATTCATTATGTTTTAGGAGTAGGATTTGATCCCAGATTTTCCTGGGATCTTTCTTTATCCCAATACCAATTGATATTATTGCACTGAAAAACAACAATAACAAAATCACATTACAAAAATTATGCTGTGAGAAGTAAATGTGACTCCCTACTTCTGTCATAGGCTTAGATTCCTGTCCCTGCCACTGAATTTGATATTACTTTAGAAAAGCACTCCATTCCCCCCCTTTTTTGGGGGGGTGTATGTCACATTAACCCTTTCTATAGAAGTACAAAACAATGAACCACTGCAAAATATTTTATAGGATATCAAGGTTTAAAAAAAGCAGTATATTGGTATTAAGAGAAATGTTATGACAAAGTTTTGCTTAATCACTAGGTTTTCAAGTCCTCCCATCAAAGTTATCATAGGAAGTACGAATATTTTCCAATAACATAAACTGGTCTCTCTTGTAGCAACATTCTTTAATGCATTAAAACTTTTGCTCTAACCTTTTTTTAATGAAATTGTGAAGTTCAGTTTATGACACACATTTGACTCTTTTTATACAAATAAAACAAAAGTGGGCGGAAATCAGATTTTACCCCCCAAAAAGTACTATCTGGTTTAGGAAGAGTAAAGAAATATGAGGAAGATATACATTTAAATAATTGTTCACAACTGGACTTTGACGTTCAGGGCATAGCCAACCCGAAACTCAATAAATGGAAAACTCAATTGCTCTCATTCAGTAGTAATGTTAAGACATGACTCATACCTCAATCAGATTGAAGTCTTAAACAGAAAAGTTAAAATAATTACTTACTTCAGATTGTTCCATACATGTCTATTCTTTTTTAATTCAAAAGATGGCAGACATCAGACTTCTTGATATTTTGCTAATATAGCCAATAAAATCTACCTAGAAATTACTTTCTCAGAAAGAAATGAGGGTGAGGGGGGACTGTGGGAAGGGAGCGTCTTGTTCATTAATGCAGTATAAAACCTGACTCAATTTTGAGTTGTAAGAAGGAACACATGCTGCCAAGCATCTTCACCCAGAGAAAGGAAGTTATTACAAATACTTAGTTTTCTGAATGAGTGTCAAAGCGACTACTTCCTGGTCATAGAGAGGGCTTAAATAAATGCATTTGAAAATTGTCTTAAAATTTAAACATCCTAGAAAGGAAATTTCCCCATCTCACTAAAATGCCATCATTCATTTCCTCATTCTCCAACCCTCACAGAAAATCAAGTTTGTTCAAAGAAAAGTCTCTACTGAAGAAAATTTGCCAAACATAACTGGCATTGAAAATAACCTAGATCAGGGCCACAGCAATGGGATCACTAGTTAGAAGATCTTACCATTATAGGCAAGCATATTTACTTAGTCAAAAAAAATGAATTTTATTTCCAATGAAGAAATGTTAGAAAGGAGACAGAGAAATCAAATTTAAAGGATAACTCACCAGTTCTTTGGCACTGAAGGGAAATGAAATAGCTGCTCTCTGAAGCCACTCGTCAAACTGTTAAATGATTCCCCAATTAAACATTGACCAAAAAAATACAAAACCAAACCAAACCAAAAGAAAAAACAAACAAACAAACCCCAGACAACTCCACAAGGAACTCTTCTATAACACTTATAAGGAACTACAGATAAAAACAGCACCCACGGAGAACACTACTTTTCTATCAGCATTGCAAGCTTAAGTATTTCCTGTTACCACCACTCCTATTGGCTACCACAGGTGCAAGTGCCTATGGGCCTCTCATCTTGCCTTTCCTACACCAACCAGCTAAAGGAGATTTAAGGCTGACTCAAGCCCAATCATTTTCCCTAGATGGCTAGGAAGTACTGGCTTTAAACTGGAGTAACATAGAATTACTTTAGTAATAATAGTAGCACTTCAGTAAATACCATTAGCCAAAAAACAAATAAACAAAACTCTCTATCCAGAGTGGCCTCTAAAGTTACCAAATGCCAACAGAGCAGAGAACAAGAGCTAACAACAGAATACCTAGTTGACCCAAGCACTAGAAAACATTATTCCTAGAAGTTTATTACTCTTTTCAAACTGCCTTGATGCTAATGTGTTCATGCACTTTTTAGAAGAAAAAAGCCTTCCCTAAACAGAGGTTAAGAAAAAAAAAATACACACACATATGTAGATATATACATATGTCTACATACATATATATGTATATATATATATACACACATATCTCTATATATAACTCTATATCTGTATATATCTATATACACACATATATATCTGTATATATCTATATATACACATATATGTATATCTAAATCTGTGTGTATACATACATATGTATATCTTACACACACACACACACACACCCTATGTATATAGAAATTCAAGCAGCTAAGTGCAGAGCTTGCTACTAGAATGCACTGCAAGGTCAGCACCAGAGACACTCAAACTTTTCACTTACACTCAAGCAGAAAACTCAAATTCTTTTCCAGACATAACATGTCAAATTAGAGTTCTCTGTGCTTAATTTCTCTTTCCCTCAAAAAACCATACATGATACAGTGGCATATGTTTCATTAGGGAAAAGGGAAAAGTCATCATGAGTCACAAGTGACTAAGTTCTTACAATTCTGGTTTTAAAATGTTTAAAACACTCATCCATACAATGAGAACTAGACTCAGATTAACATCAGAAGCTTGAATTGCCCAGTTCAGGGGTTAATGTGGGTATCTTGTTAAAATATATATACACACACATGTATTCAGAGGCACTACACTTTTTAAAATTTTCTCATTTACATTTAATGACTAATTTAAAGAGGTCCTGCCAATTTTTTTTTTTTTAATGGGAGGCAAATGGGGTTAAGTGACTTGCCTAGGATCACACAGCTAGGGCATGTTAAGTGTCTGAGACCCCATTTAAACTCAGGTCTTCCTGATGCCAGGGCCAGAACTCTATCCATTGTTCCAATTAGCTGCCCTAATCCTAATTACTTTTTACTATGATGAAGTGATAGCAAACCCCAAATTAACATCAGGACTGTCCCATTTTCAGGGTCAGTACTAGTATCTTGTTAACAAATATTGCAGCTTGATGGCTAAGTGGAGAGAGCACCAGCTAGGAGTCAAGAGGCCCTGATTTCAAATATGGCCTCTTGACACTTAACTCCTAATCCTAGCTGTGTGACCACTATTACCTCTCAAAAATATTTAGGGGGTACTATATTTGTTTCCATTTTGATTTTGATTTCATTAATGACAGATTTCAAAAGGATGTGCCAATTATTTTTATTTCAATCTGTCCTAATGAATATTGTTCTCTTTTACTCAACCAAACTTTGACAGAAGTTGAGAATCAGAAGGAAACCTTAGAGTTGGTTATCCAGCTTAACCATTACTTGGAATATTACTTCTCAAACAATAAGCAATTATTAAAAGATTATTGTGGGCAAGGAGTTATAGCTGGAAGGGTCCTTCAAGATCATCCAACACTCTCTGCCATTTACATAGGATAACACCAAAGTCTACAGTGGTTAATATAACCAAGATTCCAGAGGCACCAAGTCAAGATTTGAATTGAGGTCCCTTTTTGCCAAACTCATTATACCATACTGCTGTCAATTTGGCATTTGGCTTCCTCATAGAAGAGAGATATCCTAGAGATTTGAAGTTGGAAGAGACTCTCGATTTATCTAAGTTAACACTCATTTTATAGATGAAGAAACCAGGTCTCAGAGAAGAAAATGATGTGCTTAAGATAACATAAGCAGCCAAGTGGCCAAGCCAACACTGTGTCCAAATCCAGGACTTTTACTCCATATCCAGTGCCCTTCTTTGCTTCTGGAAGACTGGCAGAAGGCATAGGTATGGTGGCTGTGAATAAGCAGTGTCTCACAAAAGAAAAATGAAGTAAATGCAAATATTGCTGAAAGAGAAAATGTAAAACCAGCAAGAAGAATATGCAAATGAGCCACATTCTTGCCTAGAATTTGGTTTCATTTCATTTGATAAAAAAAAGGTTCATTTTTATCCAGGAAACAAAAGTTAAAAAAAAAAAAAAGTTCATCCACTCTGCTACTGAATATTTGAAGAGTTAGCTTTTGCTAATAAGTTTATGTCTGAGCTATTTTAACTAAAGAAGAAAGATTTGAGTCTTAAACACAAGAGTCTTGGCTTCTAAGTCAAGTGGACAACCACTTCCACACAGAAAGGCAAAACTTAGCCTGGGAGACCCTGACTTTGCATGTCCCTCAGAAACAAGGAAAATAGTCTCCCAAGCTTGAAGAGTCAGACCCAGTGCTCTTTCTACAAAACACCACCCAACTAAGTAAACAAAAACAAATTCCCGAACACTTAAGGACTCAAAGGTCACTCAAGGGAAACTGGTTTCATTATAACTTCAAGCTTATTGCCCAAATAAAGACATATCTTCACATGTTCATTTTTCAATCAGCAAAATGAGTAGTTCACACCAATGATTACTTCTCAATCCAAAAACTGGGCCTATGGTAATTATTTGTACAATCAGCAAACTTAAATATCACTTGTAGGACCAGCAAAGGGATAGCAGAAGCTTCAGTTTAATTCTTTTGTCCCAACTAAATCCTTATCTTGGGTGGCACAGTGCCTAGAGCACCAAGCTTAGATTCAGGAAGACTTATCTTCTTGAGTTAAAATCTGACCTCAGACACACAGCTAGTTATATGATCTTGGGCAAGTCACTTCCCCCTGCTTGCCTCAGTTTCCTCATCTGTAAAATGAGCTGGAGAAAGAAATGGTAAACCCCTCCAGTATCTTTGCCAAGAAAACCCCAACTGGCTTGGACACAATTGAAAAAAATAAATACCATTGTCCATTTGATGTGTTAACAGCCCCTAAATGTTAGGAGCCTAAAGGTACTGGTTCTCTCTCTCCCAATTGGCATGTCAAATCCCTTCCATTCCATCATTTGTAGTCCAACTGAAATGCTGTCTCCTCAGGGAAGCCTACCCAAATTCATTCTTTGCTCAGGTCCTTTTCCTTTAGACATCAAATAGACATACACTTTGTTCTGCAACTCTCTGATGCGTTGATGTGATATCATGTATTATACTTATTTAGTCATAATAATGACTATTATAATGACATAATACAGAAGTAGTGTGACAGTGTTCAGAGGACTGGCCTGGGGTCAAGATGAGAGAGGTTCAACCAAATTCTGTTTCTGATGCATACTAACTGGGGATGGTAGGCAAGAGGTAATTTTCCTGGGCCATAAGAGTACTGGCTAATTTATAGACATGGACAGAGTTTTCACAACAGGAAATTATATAAACATGAAATCATGGTCCTAATCCCCATCACTTAAAAAAAAAAAAGTTTAGTTAAATCAAGTATTCTGCTTTGATTGGTGCTATCTATGGTCAAGAATTCTCACAAATTCAAGTTATTCTCATCACTTAAAATTTATAACATCCACATGTTTAGTGACAGGAGTTCCACATGGATATTCAAATGAAAAGCTATTCCTTCCTATATTAACAGGAAATAAAACCAATATCTTTCAAAGTATGTACTGATAATTCATTAGGATTCTGAGCATTACAAAAAGTATAATGTGGGAGATTTCTGCCCCCTACGATTCCAGTGGGGGCCTAATCTAAAACAGAAAGAATCCTCAGATTTAAAGTGAAGATTACAGAACTGTGCAAGATGCAAACACATTCTGTACCTTTAGATTAAATCTGAAGCAACATTAAGGTATTCTGAGTTACAATGTAGATGCTATCCTCCCATAAGTGGAGGCTTTTGTTTAGGCTTCTTAACATTACGTGTCAGGGCATCATCTGGACTGTTGTGGGGGCATCTACACTGGATAGAGAGCTAGAATGAATCAAAAGGATGAATTCAAAACAAGTCACTTAACCTTTGTTTCATTTGATTTTCTTTCTGTGGAATAGGGATAATGATAGCACCTACCCCTCAAGATTGTAAAAATGACATCCTATTTGTAAAGTTCTTTGCAAACCTTGAAGCACTATATAAATGCTAGTTATAAATTGTTATTATTGGTAATATCAACAACAAAACAAAGCAGCCTATTTGCACCCACCAAGAGTAAGTATTGTATATTGGGTGACTTTCAAGTTTGGTTCTTCAGAGATCTGGTATTCTATTTGTAGCCTTCGGAGCTTAATTAGGAGGTTGGGCAGTACAAAGCTCATAAAGACATCTACAAACCGGAACAACTGGAAAACCTCAGCATCCATAAGAACTTCCTATTTCATTTGGACTCTACTTGGGCATTCTCCATGAGTGGCAAATATCTTTGGTGAACCTGTGCACATTTTAGATATTCCGGAGATATTTCCAATCTAAATCCAGGCTATTAAGATGAAGGACCAAAACCATACACCTTGCCAAATATGTGCTTAGAAAGATTCCTTATTATTATGAAACCAAAAGTCCACTAAGCCATAGTCTAGACTTGTAGTCTTGTCTTGTTCTTCCTCAGAAACAGCAATGAAATTGTTGTGGAGAGAAAGCAGGTGTTGTTATATAAGACAATGAAAGTAATCTATAAGGAATGAACCTTCCCTTATATCCCTACCTAGAATCAGAAAGTTCTTCTTGCAGGGCTAGAGACAAGTTGGTATTTAATTTTCTCTTTAGGGTTTTTCCTGTGCTCAATAACACGTATTTGTAAATGGGTTAAGCAGGATTAGGGATACAAGTCTTTGCCAATAATGAAATCAACTCCAAAATATATTTTATTACATAAAATGAAGACACTAGTCCAAGGAAGTGGAGATTGTCGACTTAAAAAAATGTCACTATGTCATTGGTTTCCTTTGTAGTCCCCAAAACATTTTATTTTATGGATTTAAATATATATATATTTGAAAAAAGGATCCTGAGGCTTTACCAGATTGCCAAAAGGGTCCAGAGACCAAAAGGTTAAGAACCCCAGCACTAGCCCCTAGCCAAGCTAGGAAATAGAGGAGCCAATAGAATGGAAGGTGAAAAGCAGAGGGGTGAAGGGGTAGAGGTGGGGAGATGGGACTGTACTGCTCAGGAAGGAAGGATCCAACAATCAATGGACTTCATTCCTAGGATCTGGAACAGGATGGACTCAAAAACACAAGGAAAGAAGGTTCACATATCTATGCTCAAACTGGAGCAAAGCAGCTGACAGTAGGTGAAAAGATATAGTTTCACATGTGCAGGGGGGAGAGGAGAAAGGGTAGTAGGCATTGGCAAGAGTGCCCCATTGGGAGTCAGAAGCCCTAAACTCCCAGGTCTGGCAATGACTCCCTGGGGGATCTGGGTAAGCTATTTCCCCTCTTTGGGTCACAATTGTAAAGTGAGAGGATCAGATTAAATGACCCACAGAGTCCCTTCTAGCTCTAAATCTAAGGTTTGCATTATAGTTTTAAAAATGATCTTAACCTTCTAAGGCTGATAAGGAACAGGGATGATGCACATGACAGCCTTCCAAATTCTGAAAGCACATAGCTATCAAGAGATGATATTTCCCCTGAAACTTCTTTCTCTAGGTGAAACATCCCTTGTTTAACTTCTTTTCCTGGCAAGTTTATGAGATCCTTCTCCATCCTAAAGGTTTTCCTTTGGAAATCTTACAGCTTGCCAATGACCTTCCTAAAAAGCAATGCCCTGAATTGAATACTACTCCGCTTATTGCCCATCTTCTCCCAGAGATGAAGCCTATGGATTCTTTTTCCAGGAAAAAATATTTTTAAATCCATAAAATAAAAGATATATAGGACCGAAGCAGCTAGGTGGTACAGTGGATAGAGCACCAGCCCTAAAATCAGGAGGACCTGAGTTCAAATTTGACCTCAGACACTTAATACTTCCTAGCTGTATGACCCTGGGCAAGTCACTTTAACCCCAACTTCGTGGGGTGGGGGGAGAAGATATGTAAGATTACAAAGGAAACTGATCATATATAGGATATTTTTTCAAGTCAACAGTCTCTAGATCAAGAACACTTACTTGGATCAGTTGTCCTCATTTTACATAAAATATATTTTGCAGGTATGAGACTAGAGAGCATGACTTAATTGTCACAAACTTATACTCCTAACCTTGGTTAACTTACTTGCAAATAAATGCATATTACTGAGCATTTATTTATTGACCAGAGACTGTAATCTCTACATCCTTTATATTTTTCCTAATGGAGCTTGAAATTGGTTCATCCCCCCCTCCCCCCACTTCCAAGACAAGGAATAAGCTGGAAGTAAGTATTTAACAGATGCTTGCTAACTGGCTGCTACCTGTCTATCACATGCATTGTTGATATACTGGCTTATATGATGTCTTGGAACCAGTTCCCATCTCTATGGTTTTGCACAGATTTCTGACCATCCTTTTCACATTTCTGCTTCTGAGAATTCTTATATTCTTTCAAGGCTCTGCTTAAATGCAATTTTCTGGAAGATACCTGTTCTGAGCCCCATTGTTGATAATGCTCTGTTCATTTATCTTACTTCACACATGCATACAAATATACCTACACATACACGTACATGCATTTATATTCCCATTGCCTGCCAGTATTCATATTTGTTGTCATATATCCATATATGTACATGTACATATATAATATGCTTATATACATGATATATGACATTATTTATATACATGATATAAATTATAAGCTACTTAATGGCAGAGACTCTATTTTTTTCTTTTTCTGCCTAGTATATATGGTACAAACACAGCATATGGCAGAAGCTTAATAAATGCTTGTTGAATTTTAATGAGTGAAAGAGGAGCTAATGGGTTATGATTGATCTTTTGGGTAACTGG
The DNA here is from genome assembly GCA_023553655.1 of Myrmecobius fasciatus. Taxonomy (NCBI): domain Eukaryota; kingdom Metazoa; phylum Chordata; class Mammalia; order Dasyuromorphia; family Myrmecobiidae; genus Myrmecobius; species Myrmecobius fasciatus. Next base: position 14,539 of record JAJPUD010015864.1, on the reverse strand, counting down.
GTGGCAATTGATAGAGCACGAGTCTGGAGTCAGAAAGCTCCAAGTGCAAATTTGGCTTCAGATATTTATTAGTTGTGTGACCCTGGGCAAGTCACTTAATCTTAGTTTACCTCAATTTCCTCACCTATATGTCAGAAATAATAACCACTCACTTCCTGGGTGGTTGTGAGGATCAAAGGAGATAATTTTTGTAAGGTGCTTCATGAACTTTAAAGTGTCATGTTATTTTCTGATCTGAATCATCCACACATCTGTGATTCCATCAGTGTGGGTAGCCATTCCCTTCCCCCAAAACAACTGCAAGATTTCCACCATCTATATAAACTGCTGGCTAAAAGTATTCATCACCTGATAGCCAACCATGAAGTGATGAGTTCTCAGAGCCTGGCCAGTTCATCACCTGGCCCATAATCCCCTTTTCCGTCTGGTGGGGCCTGCCTGCCAAAGCTTGTGATCTTTTGGCACAGCTTTTGAGGTCCCAAGGTCACTATCACAGAATGTAGAGGTAAGAACAAATCAGTGCAGTGGAGGTTGAACACAGATAACCAGGCACCCATTGCAACAAGGCTGGAATGTTGTCCTGCTATCATGAACATCTCCATATCCACAGTTGACTACACATGCTTTGAGAGACTTGATAATGGAATGACATGCTCAGAGTTTGGATGAAGATATAATTTAAATGACTTTCAGGACAAGGGCTCAAATTTTTTATGAGATGGGGTTCCTCCTACTAGACTTGATTTTGAATTTGAGTAAGACATCCTAAAAAGCAAACCTAAAAGCACCAACCAGCTGAGATAATCACAAACTACACTCTTGAAATATGGTTTTTAATAAGCATCCCAATATATTCAAAAATATCTACCCAACTACTTGGACTTTAAATTGTGAAAATTAAAAAAAAATTTGTCACCCTATGGTTGTGGATCAACATTTTGTGTTGAGCTTTTCAAGGTGTTGGTTAATTTTGAAGAACTGTTTTTATTTTTTTCTTCTCTCCTCCCCCCCCCCCCCCCACATAGCCCTCTGGGATAGAGTAGGGTGAAAGATACAACTGGAAATATGTGATTTCAAAATGAAAGTAACACAAATGTATTTAAAAACAAAAAGTCTTCTAAGAAGAGATCTAAAACATTTAAAAAAAAAAAGAACACAAAAAGGAATTCCATTGAAAAGAGCTTTTAACTACAATATTTTCACAAAAATAAAAACAGTAATAGTTTTGATCTATAGCATCATAAGATGAAAATCAACAAATATGAATACTGACAGGAATGAGAACTTGTATTTACACATTAAATCTGATGTGCCTTTTGTCTGACAGATGACAACAGTTTTTGGAAGGCATATGGCTTCAGTGTATAGCTAGTATAAAACAGTTTATTGTACTATACTTGGCTCCTATTAAAGCTTAGTAAATGGTTGGAATCCAGGCACCTTCATTAAGGTTTCTCAACTGTTGGGTCCTATAGTTACTCTAATTGTCGGTAAGGACAGTAAAACATCTTGGTGTTTTCTTGCCCAATAACCTTGGTTGGTGAAATAAAAAGAAAACATACCTAACTTTCTTGCATTGGCTCTTGGGGATTTTCAATCACCAAAAAATACATTAACAAGGAAAATCCTCTTTTTTTAGATAAATATTATATAGGAACGCTATTGAAACGACTAATTCAGTAACTACACATGGGAATGCTGGTGCATTCTAGTCTCTTACAAGAAAACAAAGGTAACATTTTTGCCTCTCAGGATAGGACCATTTAAAGCAGGCAGACATCACCAGAGGAAGACAATGATCTTTTGACAAATTTTGCTTTACACATTTCTATTTTTTTGCGCGATTATTAGCATTGATATTTCTAGTCCTTCCACTGACCACTTTCACATACTTACCAGAGAGAAAACAAGAAATCACAGCTCTAGAAATCATCTCTCGACTTTTCTCACTTTGTTTTTTCTTAAAGCTGGATTTAATTTCATAGAGGGTTTTGGAAAGGCAGGTTCTATATAAAAGATGTTCCTACTAATTGTATCTTCACGGAATTATAGTAAATCATTTCCCCTCCCTTTTGCTTTTCCCTCCCTCCCACCCCCTATCTCTTTTTAACAGTTGGGGAGAAAATTCACTGTGAGAATGGAGGTTATGAGTCACATGGAATTCTGGGGTTTCGGAAGCCATATAAAGTGTTCAGAATCAGGTACGAGGTGAGTGCTTGTCCTATTCTTATCATCACCCCCCAACCCCCTTCCCTAGCCCGAGAAAACCTGGTCAGTCACTTTTATCCTGAATTTCAATCAACAGTTCCTCCATCAATCCCCTCCATGGCAAAGAGTACAACATTCCTTTTTCCTGTTACCCAAAACTCTCCATGACTAAACTTGGGCAACAAAAGTCCCACAAAAAAAAAAAAAAAAAAAACCAAAAAACACAATTACAACCTAATAGAGAAAGGCAAGGGATTTTTGAAGTGAAATTAGATGACTCCGCCTCCTCCCTCACCCCATAATGCTTCCAAAGCTACAGTGTATCAGTCAATCTTTCCAAAAGGGAGGCAGAGAACTAAGGGGTTAGGAAAACAGCAAGAAGTTACTCCAAAGAGGTAGGAAACAATTGAAAGAGACCAAACTGCCCTAGCACACCTGCATTCAAAAGTAGCACTTAACTGGGAGTCAGGGCAATATTAACATATCCCCAGCACAAAGCATAACAAGCCTGGTCATTAGCTTAATCTTAACATCCATCAAAATTGGAAGCCGCTCCCCCGCCCCCATCCCCACCTCCTGGGGGCTCCTACATTGTTTGTCTCAGCATTTTTAACAGATACTCACCCACCACCCACCAGGACTTAAAGCGCTCGTTTAAAAAGGCTTGCTTATCTCCCTCCTCAATTTGGGCTGGAATTTTGCCTCCAGATCAAGCCCCTGGTAGCTCGGAGAAGGAGAAATCTAATTGGAAAGTGCTGCTAGTTCAGCAGCCTGATAACTCTGATTTGGAAGCTCAAAGGGAATAAAAATATCTTCAGTTCACAAGAGTTGGAAGGTCAAGATTCTAAATATTGTCAAGTCACAGTGAAATCTGTCTACTACAGCCCCGACACCTTTTCATCTGTAAATCTGAAAGGAGTTTCTTAACTCATATATGGTTCATGTTTCTATAGCCTTTGGGTTTCCTTATAATAATCCCTGGAGCTTCCACTTTACAGATCATTCAATCAATCAAGTACCACTAAGTGTCAGACATTGTGCTGGGTGTTGGAGATACAAAGAGATAACGGAGTTTACAAAAATGGAGCAAACAAGGCAGTTCCAACTTAGTCTGAGTTCAATTTCAGCTTTATTTGGAAAATCTGGAAGCCCCTTATTGCCCTTCCATATTCAAGTAAAGCTTCAAGGTCAAGGATAGGCTTTCTAAGCTTCCAAAATATTCAAATGTCATTCTTCCAAGCTGAAGAAAGACTCAAAGGAGGCCATAGTACCATCTCAGTAGATAGTTGAGCAGACCTATTTCTAAAACAATAAAAACAAAGCTAACCAGTCTTAAGTCTCTAGTTAGTTTTTCCATTGAGAGTGGGGTGAGGAGAATTCAGTCCTCCCTCCCCCTCTTCAATCCCACTAGAACAGGGGTACTAACCCAGGGTTCAAGATTCTTTTAAAATATTGTTATGACTATTTTTAATATAATTGACTTCCTTGATAATCCTATGCATTTTATTCTGAGGAAGGGATAATTAGGCAGCCAAGGGAGTTCATAAAACACACCAAAAATGCAAAATCTCTGGTTTTCAAAATAGATGGCCTAAATTTCCAGGTCCCCACCAACCTGTTTAAAAATATTGATTTTGGACATGCTTGGATCCTCTACCTTCTGTCCCTACCTGCTTGCATATGGCTGTCACTGCCTCTCCCCAGTATCAAAGGCCCTCAAGATACACATCCTGCTTACATGCTCTTTTCTTGGTGGCCTTTTTTTTTTTTTTAAAGAATCTCCACCCCCTTTTGCTACCGCTCCCCTAGGAGCCCTTCATCCCACTGTGCATTCTGTGGGTTCATGAACCTCTCCCTTAAATGATCATATATCATCAATATTTTTTATTCTGTTGAGGGATATCTGAACTATGCAAAGAACTTTGAGCCACCTCAGATGCTTAGAAGCTATGACACGGGACAAGTCACTTACAATTTTTCATCTAAAAATGCCATCTTTCCTTAAAGTGGTAGTAAGGATCAAATGTGATGACAGAAAGAATTTAGAAATGGCTAGGTAACCATTATTTAAGTCCTGAAGTGCTAAGGCACTATTGGAAGTCACTACCTTTCAGGTACAACCTCCTCACCCTCTGCCAGAGGGGCTCTTAAATCTCAGCCCAAGTTTTCCTCAAAATTCATCCTCTAAATGCTCTCTTCCCCCAAGGTGCTCAGACCACAGAACAATAGCTAGCATATTCATTGGGCTTTTAAGATTTTCAAAGTTCTTGCCATCCATAATCCCATTAGAGACACAACAACCCCAGGAGGTAGGTGCTATTACCATTTGTAGATGAGGACTCCCAGATTTCACAGAGAACTTGGAATTTTGCTCTTCCTTTGTTTCTCCAAGTCTGATTTTTAAGTGGCTCTATCTCAGTACCCTCTGGAAGAACCTTCCCCTCAGACCTTTCAATTTTGGTTCCTTCAAAGGAATTCCCCCCAAGACTCCTAGTTTTTATTCCATCCAGGATCATCCATTAGCTCATATTCTACTCTCAGGCTCTTTAGCATTTACTTTCCATGCCTCTCTTTGGGGTCCCATCTCCAGGGACTCCCTAGTCACAGACTCTCCCTGAAACCCCTTTTAACTCATTCTACCTTTCAGGGTATCCTCACTTCAGACACTGCAATTTTCTGAGCTCTGATGTCAGACCTGTGGTCAGATCTCCTCCCCTTAGAAGCTTTATCACCCAGTGATCCTGGTAGGTCAATTAGCTTCCCTTTGAGGCTCAAGCCCCTCTCTGGGGTCTTCATTCTGAACAAAGCAGTCTCTGCTATTTTCCGGGGACATTCTCACCTGGGCCACCATGTTCTAGCCCCTCCAAATTCCTCTAAACTAAGACCCATCCTCACATTCCTTCCCTGTGGTGGTCACCTTGGACCCTGTCATCATGGGATCCCATTTGTCCCTTCAGCCCCATTGCATCAAGCTGTTTTCCAAATTCTCCTTTGATCAGACCCACAGTCACAGCCCTCTGGGGTCCTCTCTCACCGCAAATTCTGCCTTTATAGTTGTTCTCTGGTATGGCTTGGCTCCTCTCATCCTTGATAGATGGGTCCCTTTATTGATATCTACCATCTGAAGTTTTCCACCTTCAAGAACCTTCCTTCCCCTCATCTCAGCCTTTACAATAAGTCATAAATCTTTTTCGGGTATTTAGTCCTTCAACCTTGCTCTCAAATCCTTGAGGAGGTCCCCTTTACTGAATCTCTCTTGTCACATTTCAGCTCTGGTATTCTGGGGTGAGATCTGCTTTCTGGAGCCCCTCTCTGGAGTTTGCCCTCTTCAATATCTGGTATAGTCCCTTCCTAGGATGGTCTAAACTTTGGCTCCACAATCAGCCTCTCCCTGGACTCCTCTCTTCCTTGGATTCAATATCATTGGGGTAAAGGGAGGGAAAATTGGTTGCTTCTTCTACTTTGTTCCAAGTATACCCCATTTTTTATTGCCTCCTCCCAAAATCTCAGGACCTTATCTTCTCAGAGACCAGTTATTGAGTCTTTGTCTTTTTTTTTTTTTTTTTTAAATCTCTGGGGTCTTCTCCCATCAAAGTTGCTGTCCTAACTTCTTTCTGTAGGGCCTTTCCCTCCAAGCCATAGGAACCATATTCCCTCTCTAGGGGTTCCTTCCTTCCTTGCAGATTTCCCTCATGTATATACCCAGAAGGAGAGCATATTTTCACCTCTTTCAACTTAAAATAACCCCCTCTCTGGGATGCTTAGCTACCACAGTCCCTCTCTGGGATCCCAATCACTCAGACCTCTTAAGGTTCCAATGCCCTTAAATCACTTGCCACCAGTCCTAAGGGACTTCTCACATTCCACATTCAGTTCTTTTTGAAGGTCTCTTCCTTTTAAATCTCCTGTCAGAGCCTCTATGTAAAGTCTTAACCCCTCCAAATCTCCCCTCTCCTTCCCTGCTTAGCTCTCGTCCCATCATTCTAATAGAAAGCTCCTCTGGCCAGGGTCCTTCTTCAGATTCCCATCAGCCTCTTCCTCTCAGACATTCTATCACATTTTCTTTCTTTCTTTCTTTTTTTTTTTTTTCTGGAGTATAGTCTCTGATTGTTTTTAAGAGTTCCTTGGGGATCTCCTGTCCTCAAACCCTTTCCCAGGGCCTAGGTGTTTCTGGACACACAGACACATCCATGGGTGGGGGAAGGGGCTTCCTTACCCAGATCCCCATCAAGCTGTCCCCATAGGGAGTCTTCTCTCACATCCCCCAAGACCATCCCTTTCCAGCTATTGTAGCCACAGGCATTCAGACATTCTGGGTGGTTTAGGTTTATCTCAGTTTATCCCAACTCCTCCTAGAGGTTTCAGCCCCTGGGGGTGTGTGTGGTATCAGTCTATTAACATATACTATCTAGCTAGTTTGAAGACAGGTAACAGTCCTCCCCTTTCACACCCCCTGGGAGGGGGGAGAAGGAGGAGTTCTACTGTCCTAGTCTATCCTGGAGTCTAGTCCCCTTGATCTCTAGCCCTTTCCAGAGTTCTCAGGCTGTCCTAGACTCTTCTGGGAGACTCCGCCATCCCAACCACTCTGGGGGGACTTCTTTCTTCAGGTCTTCCACTGTCCTTGCTCATTTCTATGATGTCCAGACCCTGCTTCTGCCACTGTCACATCCTTCTGTGGGAGTCTCAAGCATCCCAGACCCTCTGGGGGAGAAGGGGATCACCCAGTTACAGACTTTCTTAGAAAGTCTTTTCTTGTTAGTCTCAGGAATCCCACAGACCATATTAAAGGTCTCAGCTTATCTCAGTCTTACTCAAGGACTTCACTCTTTGGTCCTTAGCCCCCGAGAAGGAGATCTCTGGTTGTCACAGGCTCCTGTCAGTCTCTTAGGAGGTCTCTGTCAGTCCTAGGATCTCTGGTTGGGGGTGGTCCCTAACCTATCCCAGCTCCTCCGAGGTTTCCTCTTTTGTACCAGCTCCTCTTGGGGGGGGTTAGTCTGTCATGGTCTCTCTGGGGGGTCTTTACTATTCACATTATTCATTCTCTAGGGTTCTCTCTTGTCATAGAACCCCTTTTAGAGCTTCAAGTTGTCACTGTCACTCCTGGTGTCTCTCAGGGCCTCAGGCTATCTTTGTCCCTTTCCAGAGACCCTTCATGTCACAGTCCCATCTCCAGATCTTAGACTGTGACAGTTTCTAGCAAGAGTCTCTTTAAGTAGCAGCCCTTGTTGGGGGGAGTATTGCTGCCCTGCACTTCTTACAAATCTAAGTTCCTGTCTCTCTCTGGCGACCCTTCATATCACAGCCCCTGGTTGGGGGGGGATTTCCATTTGTCAGCCCCTCTCTAGAATCTCCTGCCACAGCACCTTGAGGATCCCTTACTGTCACAGCCCCTTTCCGGAGTCTCTGGCTGTTACAGCCTCTTTCAGGAGTCCCTTGCTGTCACAGCCACTTTCCGGGGTCTCTGGCTGTCACAGTCGTTCTCAGGGGTCCCTGGCTGTCATAGCCCCTCTCCGGGGTCTCTCGTTGCCACAGCTTCTCTCGGGGGTCTCTCGCTGTTCCTGCCTCTCTTGGGGGAGGGGGTCTCTCGCAGTTCATGTTCCTCTCAAGAGTCTCTCCTATCCCTGCCCCTCTCGGGGGTCTCCGAATATAACAGACCCTCTCAAGAGTCTCTCCTATCCCTGCTCCACTCGGGGGTCTCCGATTACCACCTGCCCTCTCCCGGGGACCCAGAAGTCTCGGTCCCCACGGGGGTCTCTTCACTTTACCCTCCAGTCTCCGCCCTCCTCGGGGGTCCCCGCCCCACCCGCCCCCCGTCCCGCCCCTGTCCCGCCCCGGGCTGGGCTCTTCGGCTCCTTCTCACCTGGTGCGGGACTGCTCGCTGGACTGGGTTCTGGACTGTATGTCTAGAGCTAGGTCCGGGGTTGGCCGGTCGCTCTTGCTCCGCTGTCGTTGTCGCCGCCCGGTCCCTGGTCCCCGCTCCCTCCTCCTTCTCCTCCTTCTCCTCCTCCTCCTTCCCTCCTCCGGCTGCCGCTGCTGCTCCCCGAGGTGCGGCTCCTGCCAGGCACGGCCAATCGCACCCGAGATCACCGAGCCCCTGCCGCGCCCCGCCCTCGCTGCTGCCGTGGACACTCCCCCACCACGCCTGCGGCCGGTCGATCCGATCGACGCTCCTCTCGCCTCCCCTGCGTGCTCCTGGTCCTAGATCGGGCTTCTCGATCTGTCGGTGCTCCTTTCATCCGGTCTATTCTTGGCGGAGTAGTCGATGAAGCTCCGGGATTTGCGGAGGCCAACCGTGATGCGTTAGGGTTGGGGCCGGCGCTAGCGGAGCTCCGCCTCTCCAGTTCGGAGCCCTGGAGATGCGGCTTGGCGCTCACGCTTCTGCTGGGGTCAAAGGTCATTACGCTTCTCTCGCCTCCCCCACCCCTTGCCCTAGTCCTAGGTTACGACCTGGGCTGAAGATGCCCTGGGCTGCCCCTGGGGACCCTGGTCCTGGCCCGGGGTCCGGCCCAGCGCTTTGGGGCTGTCTTCCCGGGGCAGCTGCGGCCGAAGGCAGCCCGCCCGGGGCATCTCGTGCAAAAGGTGCTTTGAGATCCTGTATCTCCCTAGTCTGCAGAGGACTTCCCAGGGCTTCCTGGACGCGGGCCCTTTAAGACCCTGGGAGGTAAGTGGGTGCAGGTATTAATGAGCAGCCTCCAGTCTCGAGAGAGACCCCTCGGAGCGAGCACCCGGAGGTGGATAAAGGCCTGGGGGCTGAACTTAGGACCTTGTCTTTGCTGCTCCTCGGGCTCTTAATGCGAGTGGCAGAAGGTGGGGGTCTCCCCCTCCGCTCCTTTCCGTTCTTTTTCTCTTCTCTCTTCCTTATTTTCCCTCTCCATCTCTGGTCCCCTGAGCTCCTCAGGATTGCATTTCATAGCATCACTCACGGTCCAGTTGTAGGTACTGAACCAATGTCATCAACCACATGGGGAGGTAGCAACCATCGGAAAGGAACAGTCTGTAACTAGTAGGTGACCTTTGGCAAAATTGTATTCAATTTCCAAATAAACAGCGTTACAACAGTATACAAGTTTTCCAGTTGTGTTGTAACCAAGTTTCCCCCCTCCACTCCCCTCCCGGAGTTTGTATTCGAAAGTTCTTTCCCCGTTTTCCTACCTCTTTCCCCCTTTCTTTCATTCTTTCCTCTCCCTTCCCCCTTTTCCTTTTTGTTCCTCTTTCCCTTTTCATCTTCCTTCACCCTTACGGTCCTATCCCTTTATTTTGAGAAAGTTCTGCATGTGGCAACCCCAGGGAGTCCCATCTTGAACCAAGGCATATTATACTGCATTCTGGGTTTAGAACTGATCCATCCCATTTTTTTCCTAGATATCAGAGCTTTTTTTTTTTTTTTTTAAGCAGGTTGCCTTTGAGTCACTATTCTCAAAAAAAAAAAAAAGCAGTCTATCCTCAAGTTGTAATATTGCAGCAAGCTTGGACACTTATGTATCTACTTGGAGCACTCTTTAATCTATTTTGACACAAATTCCACTCTATGTACAAGCCTTGACAAATATGCATTTATTAATCTCTGCCATTAATCAGATTTGCCCATTGCTGTCTGTTTTATTTATTTTTTAAGATGCCATATTAATTTCAAGTTTGGCTTTAAAAAATGTATAGGCATTTAAAACATTCTGCAACTACTTTAAAATCTTATTCTCTTTTTCTTTAAATCAGAGTTTTTATTTGAGGTATAGATATGGATAGAAGCCAGGGGTAGCAAAACTTTCATTGAAATTGTTTTTTAAAGAGAGGGAAGGAAACCTGTCTAAGCAAAGAGGTGGAGTACTGTTTGGGGTGAGATTATGAAGAAAAGGGATTTTAGTGATTTCTTGAGATAATACATCCAAGAGTGTGGAGCACAGACTGGGAACATCCATTTTGGGAGAGGTGTGAGTTGTTTATGATAAAATGAAAGCAGATGATGAGGAATTTAGATGCTAATAGGATTCACACACACAAATGATCTTTTCCTGGAGTTCCTAAGCCAATTTCGGAATCTCATATTTAAAAATAGAAAAGTGGGGTAGTGAGCCCTGAGATCAGCATTGATTTAGTGGCATTGTTAGAATGAGAAATTCCTGGAAAAAGCTTGTAGCATTAGAATATTAGTTAAGAGCCATCCAATTCTGGATAAGATTATGCTTCAGTATATTTTCTGGGCAGACACATCCCTGGTGACACTATCAGAAGGGACTAGGAATTGGAACAAGACAAAAAACTGCAATCTCAAAACAAAGGGAAATGGAAGAAAAGTTCAGCATGTTGAAAGGCCAAGTGGGTTAGCATGGAGAGGGGCATGGTTAGGAATTCGGAATCCCTGGGTTCTACTCCTGTATTAGTCACTGTTTCATTTTTCCTTCTCAAATTAACCCCTCCTTCCTCCCCCTTTTAAAAGTAAAGTTGGTGCAAACATCTACGAAGATATGTTCATGGTAAATTGTGTGTCATTTTGTTCCAGCTTTGCCTTGACCTTGGGCTAAGCCACTTAGCTTTTCTCACAGGCTGTAGTTTCTTTATCTGTCCTATGAAAGGTTTGGGCTGGATTATCTGAGGCCCCCTACCAGGCCACTTAATAAAAGAATTAGCAAATATTTGCTTCAGCCAGCTCTGCATTAGATCATAAGTAAAATAAGCAATCAGGATGAATCCATGTGCTAATTTAAGCTTTAAGGTATACCTTTCTAAAGAAAATGCCCACGTTAATTTGTTCTAATAAATGCAACAAGGTCTTCCAGTTAACCCTGACTGACAAAGATCAGTGAGTTTGTGGTTTAGTCGTTTCTGACTTTTGTGACCCCATTTGCAGATTTTCTTGGCAAAGATACTGCTGAACTTTGCCATTTCCTTTTCCAGCTCTTTTTACAGGTGAGGAAACAGGTCAGCCGAGTAAAGTGACTTGCCTACGGTCATACAGCTTGCGTCTAGGCTTAGTGCTCTATCCACTGAGCTATGTAGGGCTCTTCCTCCCCCCCCCCCCCTTTTTTGGTTACTGGTAAAAATGGGCTGGGAAACATTCCTTTTCTCCCTCTTTTCCTACCCCCTCCCTCTTTTGCCCTCTGCAAACCTTGGGAGGTTTTTGTCTGTTTGAATTGGGTTGTTAATAAAGCCTTGATATTTATCTGTTGTTTGCCCTTAAATAAATTCCGATATTTAAAACTGTTTATTGGGAAGCAAAGACTTTTAATTTTCTGATTCTGTGACTCAGAATCAAGGGTTGGGTGGGGCCATAGAACTCAGAATGCCTAAACTGGGAGGGTCCAGGGGTGTATGGAGGCCTGTGGTGCTTTGAAGTGAGAGTCCATCCCCAGGGCTCTGCCTCTCTCTTACTGTGGACTGGTCAGTCAAGTCTAGAAGCATTTATTAAGCTCCTGTTTCATACCCGGTACTGTGCTAAGTGCTAAGAATACCAAATAAGCCCCTCCTCCCAACATCCCCACTCTCAAGGAATTAACAATCTAATGCAGCCTCTTGTAGCCTAAAGATTTGGCTTTTAAAAGTGGGTTTGAAATGGATGTAAAATGGAGTCATATAGTCTTGAGAGGATCTGCCTCTCCAGGTTGTTGTGGAGCTGCCGCGAGATTGTCACTTTGTAAACATTCAAGTGGTACAAAAATGTCAGTTACTAAGGGGGATAGTAAACTGACTTATCCCTCTCAGTACCTACTGCAGCCTCTTAGAAGTCCTGTCCTTTTTGAAGGTCACAAATGACCTCTCCTTCACGAGGCCCTTCCTGTTTGGGCACCTTCCTTTTCCTATAATAATAATGATTTTGACAACGACAGAATTGCTAGAATTTGTATTTTGCTTCCGATGTGGCAGGCTCTGGGCTAAGCGTTTTGCATTTCTCTCACCTGATGCACTGGGAAGTGCCAGCTTGAATCAGTAGTGACTTGCCCGGGGTCACTGGGCTAGGAAGTGTTTGAGGTTATATTGTATCTCGAGCTCTTGAAGCCTCCACTGTGCCCAATAACCCCGAGTAGGATCTGGGTGGAGCCCCTGCATGCTGCCACGCCGGATATGCGCCATTCACTTTACTGTTTGACTGGCCCCACTGCCCAGCGCAGAACGGCAGCTTCCCGAGGGCAGGCGCCGGTTCCCTGGGGTCCTTGGCTTGCCCGACCATTTAGGGTCGCTTCGGTCCCTGGCAGCGATCTTATTAGAGCCCGGATGCCTCGGGACCCCCAGCTCTAGTCTAATCCCAAGCATTGCATTTGTGTATTGTAGCAGCCTGCTTTAGGAGGATGCTTCGGAATTAGCGAGCCCATTTCCCAGACCAGGAAAGAAGGGTCTGGCCGCAGGCTCGCGGAACGGTCATTCTCGAAGCCCGTCGGCAGTCCGAGAGACTATCCCCGGCCAGCGTCCTAGAACCCTTTTCAACCTAACCTACCCCTCCCCACTTCCCGCCCGAGTGAACTCGAACTTCGAGCTTGGGGGGCGGAGGCCCAGGCTGATCGTGACTCGCAGCGCGGGCTCCGGCGCCTCCTTGTGGCCGCTCAAGGAGAAGCGTTCCAGAGCTCAGTGGAGGGAGGGTCAGGGAGGGGCGGGGAGGAGGAGGAGGAGCGGGGTCCTGACAGCTCCGCGGGGCACCGCTTCGCCTGCTCATGCATATTCATGAGCCCCCACCTCCGGGGCTGCGGGAGCTGTCCGCGCGGACGAGGCGCTGCTGCGTGTGAGAGGCGTCATGAGCTCGGGTAAGAGATCGGGGCTTCGGGCTCGGCTGTGGCAGCTTTTCTAGGATGGGGGAGGGGAAGGGGGGAGAGAGGGAAGAAGCCGGGGGGGAATCAGGCGTGCGTCGGACAACCCATGACCCGGAAGCAGCCGCGCGAGGCCCCCGTTGCCGAGCGCGAGCGCCGGGGGCGGAGCTTGAAAGCGGCGGCGGAGGCGGCTGAGGCGGCCGAAGCCGCTGCTCCCTGGGCTCCCTCTGAGCCCGAGCCCGAGGCCGACGCCGACACCTCTCACAGCTCCGGGGCCCGGGCTTTGGCGGTATGAGCGCGGCCGGGCTGCTGGCCCCGGCCCCGGCCGGAGCGCCACCCGCCCCGGAGTACTACCCGGAGGAGGAGGAGGAGTTGGAGAGCGCAGAGGACGACGAGCGGAGCTGCCGCGGCCGCGAGTCCGACGAAGGTGCCGCCCGCCGGGCCGGGGGAGGGGAGCGAGCGAGAGCCGCCGCGAAAGCCGGGCGTCCAGCATCGGCACCTTTGCCTACGCCGGCCCCCACACCTGCAGCGCGCTCTCCTCGCCGCCGGCTGAGCAGCCGTTGTCCAAGTGGGGTCCGAGGGTGGGAGGGAAGCAGCCCTGGCAAAACTTTGTGTTGCTGGTTTGGTCCGAGCTCTTTTGGGGGGAGGGAGTAACTCAAATTTTAATCCCGAGTCCCAAGAACCCGAGACCTGTCGGGTGGAAGCGAGAGCCGGGATGGGACTTCCGAGATCTTGTCGCCCAAACTCCCTCCTTTTTTACAGTTCAGGAAAATGAGACCCATCCTTTCTATGGCGCCTTTTATGGTCGCTAGTTTTTAATCCGTTTGTCTCTAAAAGCTACTTCCTACGTCTGTCCACAAGCATTTATTGAACGCTCACTCTACTCTGGTCTGGCTCCGAGACCGAAGCTTTAGGAATCCTAATAAAAGCAAAACAAAGACTTGTCTGCCCTCCGGCATCTTACGTTCTAATGGGGGAGAACAGCTTAAAAAAAGGGAGTTGAAACGGGGGTGGGGAGGTGCGACTCGGGGCCCTTCCCCCACCAGCTGCTAGCGTCTCCTAATTATTTTGTATTTGTTTTGATAATTTTTACCCGCCATAAATTAGGTACTGAAGGGAAGTGTTTACTTTTTATACATGACGCGTTACAGTGTTTCCCTCTTAGACTCAGCCATCCCCAATCATTTATTAAAGCTCTTGCTGGGAACCTGGTTCTGGGTTGATGAGCAATGTGATAAGAATATAAGCTTTTTCAGCACAGGGGCATTTATGTCACTTCAGTATAAATTAAAAACCCCGGGAAACATTTAAATATGAAAAATAAACAAAAGCTTCGTGGCCCAGTGGATAGATGCTGGGCCTGGAGTCAGGAAGAGCTGAATTAAAAGTTGGCATTTCCTAGACGTGTCACCCTGGGCAAGTCATCACGAGCTGGAGGAGATGGCAAACCAGTGTTTTTGTAAAAAATATATAAAACAAAAAACGCCAAATGGGGTCACAAGGGATTACAGAAAATGATTGAACAAAACCAAAGGTGATAGCACCTACCTCCCAAGGTTGTGGTGAGGACCAAATAATATTTGTAAAGCTCCTTACAT
>JAJPUD010015863.1:19121-35897 GCA_023553655.1 Myrmecobius fasciatus | reverse complement strand
TTTTTTCTTTCTTTTTTTTATTAAAAGCTTTTTATTTACAAAACATATGAGTGATTTTTTCTACATTGACCTTTGCAAAAACCTTTTTTTCCCAAGCTTTTCCCCTCCTTCCCCCCACCCTCACCCTGGATGACAGGTAATCTAATACATGCTAAACATGATAAATTATATGACAAATCCAATATATGTATACATATCTATACAGTTATCTTACTGCACAAGAAACATCAGATCTAGAAAGAAGAAAAAAAACAACCTAAGAAGGAAAACAAAATGCATGGAAATATTCACAGAAAGCGTTAAAATGCTATGTTGTGGTCCACACTCAGTTCCCTCAGGCCTCTCTCTGGATGTATATGACTATTTTCATCGCTGAACAATAGGAACTGGTTTGAATCACATCATTGTTGAAGAGAACCATGTCCATCAGAATTGATCCTCATATAGTCTTGTTGCTGTGTATAATGTTCTCCTGGTTCTGCTCATTTCGCTCAGCATCAGTTCATGCAAGTCTCTCCAGGCCTCTCTAAAATCATCCTGTTGATTGTTTCTTACAGAACAATAATATTCCATGACATTCGTATACCATAATTTATTCAGCCATTCTCCAATTGATGGGCATCCTTTCAATTTCCAGTTTCTTGCCACTACAAAAAGGGCTGCCACAAACATTTTTGCACAAATGGGTCCCTTTCCCTCCTTTAAAATCTCTTTGGGATATAGGCCCAGTAGAAACACTGCTGGGTCAAATGGTATGCACAGTTTGATAATTTTGAGCATAGTTCCAAATTACTCTCCAGAATGCTTGGATCCGTTCACATTTCCACCAACAATATATCAGTGTACCAGTTTTCCCACATCCCCTCCAACAGTTATCATTATCATTTCCTGTCATTTTAGCCAATCTGACAGGTGTGTAGTGGTATCTCAGAGTTGTCTTAATTTGCATTACTCTGATCAATAGTGATTTGGAGCACCTTTTCATGTGACCAGAAATAGTTTCAATTTCTTCATCTGAAAATTGTCTGTTCATATCTTTTGACCATTTATCAATTGGAGAATGGCTTGAATTCTTATATATTTGAGTCAATTCTCTATATATTTTAGAAATGAGGCCTTTATCAGAACCTTTGAATGTAAAAATATTTTCCCAGTTTACTGCTACCCTTCTAATCTTGTCTGCATTCATTTTGTTTGTACAAAAACTTTTTAACTTGATATAGTCAAACTTATCTATTTTGTGATTAATGATGATCTCTAGTTCTTCTTTAGTCACAAATTCCTTCCCCCTCCACAGGTCTGAAAGGTGAACCATCCTACATTGTTCTAATTTGTTTATAATATCATTCTTTATGCCTAGATAATGAATCCATTTTGACCTTATCTTGGTATATGGTGTTAGGTGTGGGTCAATGCCTAGTTTCTTCCATACTAGTTTCCAATTATCCCAGCAGTTTTTGTCAAATAGTGAGTTTTTGTCCCCAAAACTGGGGTCTTAGGGTTTATCAAACACTAGATTACTATTGTCATTGAGTATTTTGTCCTGTGAACCTAACCTATTCCACTGATCCACTACTCTATTTCTTATCCAGTACCAAATGGTTTTGGTGACCACTGTTTTGTAATATAGTTTTAGATCTGGTACAGCTAGGCCACCCTCATTTGCATTTTTTTCATTAATTCCCTTGAAATTCTTGACCTTTTGTTTTTCCAGATTAATTTTGTTGTTATTTTTTCTTGGTCAATTAAATAATATCTTGGGAGTTTGATTGGTTTATGCACTAAATAAATAGATTAGTTTAGGTAGTATTGCCATCTTTATTATATTCACTCGAGCTATCCAAGAGCACTTGATATTTTTCCAATTGTTTAGATTTGACTTTATTTGTGTGGAGAGTGTTTTGTAGTTTTGCTCATATAGATCCTGACTTTCCCTTGGCAGATATATTCCCAAATATTTTATACTATCGATAGTTATTTTGAATGGAATTTCTCTTTGTATCTCTTGCTGTTGCATTTTGTTGGTGATGTATAAAAATGCTGATGATTTATGTGGATTTATTTTGTATCCTGCAACTTTGCTAAAGTTGTGTATTAATTCTGATAGTTTTTTAGTTGATTCTCTAGGGTTCTCTAAGTAGATCATCAAATTATCTGCAAAGAGTGATAATTTGATTTCCTCATGACCTACTCTAATTCCTTTAATCTCTTTTTCTTGTCTTATTGGCAAAGCTAGCATTTCTAATACAATATTGAATAGTAATGGTGATAGTGGGCAACCTTGTTTCACCCCTGATCTTATTGGGAATGGTTCCAGTTTATCACATTTACATATGATGCTAGCTGATGGTTTTAAAATAGATGCTACTGACTATTTTAAGGAAAAGTCCATTAATTCCTATACTCTCTAATATTTTTAATAGGAATGGATGTTGGATTTTATCAAATGCTTTTTCTGCATCTATTGAGATTATCATATGTTTTTTGTTAATTTGGTTATTGATATAGTCAATTATGTTAATAGTTTTCCTAATATTGAACCATCTCTGCATTCCTGGTATAAATCCTACTTGGTCATGGTGTATTATTCTGGGAATGATTTTCTGTAATCTCTTTGCTAATATTTTATTTAAGATTTTTGCATCAATATTCATTAGGGAGATTGGTCTATAATTTTCTTTCTCCGTTTTTGTTTTACCTGGTTTAGGTATCAGTACCATGTCTGTATCATAAAAGGAGTTTGGTAGGAGTCCTTCATTCCCTATTTTTTTGAATAGTTTATATAATATTGGAGTTAATTGTTCTTTAAATGTTTGGTAGAATTCACATGTAAATCCATCTGGTCCTGGGGATTTTTTCTTAGGGAGTTGATTAATGACTTGTTCTATTTCTTTTTCTAAAATGGGACTATTTAGGTAATTTATTTCCTCTTCTGTTAATCTGGGCAATCTATATTTTTGTAGATATTCCTCCATTTCACTTAGGTTATCAAATTTATTGGCATAAAGTTGGGCAAAGTAACTCCTGATTATTGCTCTAATTTCCTCTTCATTGGTGGAAAGTTCTCCCTTTTCATTTTTGAGACTAACAATTTGATTTTCCTCTTTCCTTTTTCTAATCAAATTAACTAGAGGTTTATCTATTTTGTTGGTTTATTCATAAAACCAACTTTTAGTTTTATTTATTAATTAAATAGTTTTTTTACTTTCAATTTTATTAATCTCTCCTTTTATTTTTAGGATTTCAAATTTGGTATTTGATTGGGGGTTTTTAATTTGTTCTTTCTCTAGCTTTTTTAGTTGCAAGCCCAATTCATTGCTTTTCTCTTTATTTTATGCAAATAAGCATCGAGAGACATAAAATTTCCCCTTATTATCACTTTGGCTGTATCCCACAAATTTTGGTATGTTGTCTCATTATTGTCATTCTCTTGGATGAAATTAGTAATTGTGTCTGTAATTTGCTGTTTCACCCATTCATTCTTTAGGATAAAATTATTTAGTTTCCAATTGGTTTTTGGTCTATTTTCTCCTGGCCTTGTATTGCATGTGATTTTTATTCCATCATGATCTGAAAAAAATATATTTATTATTTCTGCCTTCCTGCATTTGATTTTGAGGTTTTTGTGTCCTAACACAGGGTCAATTTTTGTATAAGTTCTATGGACTGCTGAGAAAAAAGTAAACTCCTTTCTGTCTCCATTTAATTTCCTCCAAAGATCTATCATACCTAACTTTTCTAACATTTTGTTTACCTCCTTAACTTTTTTTTATTTATTTTGTGGTTTGATTTATCTAGTTCTGAGAGAGGGAGGTTGAGATCTCCCACTATTATAGTATTGCCGTCTATTTCTTCTTGCATCTCTCTGAACTTTTCCTCTAGGAATTTCCATGCTATACCACTTGGTGCATATAAGTTTAATATTGATATTGCTTCATTGTCTATGGTACCCTTTAGGAAGATATAATTTCCTTCTTTGTCTCTTTTAATTAGGTCTATCTTTGCTTTTACTTGGTCTGAGATTAGGATTGCTACCCCTGCTTTTTTTTTTGTTCACCTGAAGCATAATAGATTCTGCTCCAGCCTTTTACCTTCACCCTGTATGTATCTCTATGTTTTAGATGTGTTTCTTGTATACAACATATTGTTGGATTCTGGTTTTTAATCCAGTCTGCTATCTGCTTCTGCTTTATGGGAGAGTTCATTCCATTCACATTCACAGTTAAAATAACTAATTCTGTATTTCCTGCCAACATATTTATCCTAGCTTAAGCTTTTCTCTTTCTTATCCCCTTTCCCTCCTCCCTACTATTTTGCCTTTGATAACCACTTCCCTCAAACAGTCCTTCCCCTTTAGAGCCCCACCCCTTTTTCTCCCTTTCCCTCCTGTTTCCATATAAGTATGTCTATTATTCCCTCAGAGCCAAATCTGATGAGATGGAGATTAACCCAATTCTCATTCCCCTCCCTTTTTTCCCCTCAATCATTATAGGTTTTGTTTGCCTCTACATGTGATGTAATTTGCCTTATTTTACCTCCTTTTCCTCTTCTTCCAATATTATCTCTTTTCTTCCTCTAATTTCTTTTTTCAGTTTATCATATCATAATAATCATAAAATCACAATAATCATATCGTAATAATCATAATGTAATAATAGATTCATAAAATCAACCCTCATTCTATAAGTATCTATAACATAAATATAGTTCTCAAGAGTTTTTTTTTTCTTGTTACCTTTTTATGTTTCTCTTGTGTTCTGTGTTTGTAGATGAAATTTTTTGTTCAGTTCTGGTCTTTTCAGTAGAAATAAGTGAAATTCTCCTATATCATTGAATGACCATCTTCTTCCCTGGAAGATAATGCTAGTTGGGTAACTTATTCTTGGCTGTAATCCAAGTTCCTTTACCCTTCGGAATATCTGATTCCAGGTCCTTCGATCTTTCAAAGCAGAAGCTGCTAGGTCCTGAGTGATCCTAATTGTGGCACCTCAATATTTAAATTGTTTCTTTCTGGCTTCTTGTAATATCTTTTCCTTGGTATGATAGTTGTGGAATTTAGCCACGATATTTCTGGGGGACTTAATTTTTGGGTTTCTTTCAGGAGGTGATCGGTGGATTGTTTCAATAAGTATTTTGCCTTCTGGGTCTAAAATATCAGGGCAGTTTTCTTTTATGATTTCCTGGAAGATAGTGTCTAGGTTCTTTTTTTCATCATGGCTTTCAGGAAGCCCTATAATCCTTAGATTGTCTCTCCTAGATCTATTTTCCAGGTCAGTTGTTTTTCTAGGAGATATTTCATGTTTTTCTCTATCTTTTCATTTTTTTTTTGTTTTTGTTTGACTGATTCTTGAAGTCTTGATGAGTCATTCATTTCCAAATGTTCGATTCTAATTTTTAATGCCTTATTTTCTTCAGTTACTGTTTTTAGTTCCTTTTGCATTTGACCAATTACTTTTTTTGTTCATTGCATTCTTTTTCCATTTTTTTCATTTTTTCTATTTTATTTTGCAGTGATCGCATTTCATTTCCCCATGTTTCTTCTAACTCTCTTTTAAGATTCTTTATGCAATCTTCAAAGAAAGCCTTGTGACATGGAGACCAGTTTATGTCTCTCTTTGGGGCTTTTTCTGGAGTTGCTTTACCTTTAGGGGCCTCAGGATTTGAGGTCTGTTCTTCCCTCACTCCATAAAAGTTGTCTATGGTGAGAGCTCTTTTTGGTTTTTTAATTCATTTTTTTTAAAGGTATGAGGTCTATTTAAGGCAAAGGTGGGCCAGCTGCTTTAATTTGCCCTGGGGCAGTTCTGCTGAGTGAGTTATTTCAGGTGCTGGGCAGTTCTGCTTTAGTTCACCCTGGGACAGTTCTGCTGATTGAATTATTTCAGGTACTGGGCAGTTTTGCTGATTGAATTATTTCAGGTGCTGATCAGTCCTGCTGATTGATTGATCGCCCTAGGATGCTGTGTAATGGCAGCTAGGTCCCATGCTCATCAGGGGTTCAGTGGTTCACAATCTACTCCCCACAAAAGCCAGACCCTCCAAACCACCTGCCCACAATCAGGACAATTGGTCCAAGAGGCCCACAGAATACTCCCAGGTGTGTGAAAAGCACAACACTCCCACTCCTGTCCCGACACCTGTGATGACTCCTGTTCCAGCTCCCTGCTCCAGCTTCCTGCTCCAGCTCCCTGCCCTGGTCTCCCTGTGCTGCAGTCTGGGTTCAGCAGACCACCCCCCCTGCCCAATTAAAACAGACCTGTTTTGAAGTTCTTCCAGAGTATCTTCTTCTAGAAACGCGTTGTCCTCCAGATATTGTGGATCTTTTTGCTTCAAAATCAGTCTAGAGGCTTCATATGTTGTTCGTTTGAGGGAAGGTTAGAGGAGGTTACAAAGACTCCTGTATGATCTCCGCCATCTTGGCTCCACTACCAGAACTCTGTCAGTTTCTCTTTTTGATCACAGCTTTTAGATAGTCCAATTATTCTTATATTTTCTCTTCTTGATCTGTTCTTCAAATCTGTTGTTTTTCCTATAAGATATTTCATATTCTGTTCTATTTTTTATTTTTTATAATCTGTTTTGCTATTTCTTGTTCTCTCACAGTTTCATTGACTTCCCCTTGCCCAATTTTAATTTTGAAAGAGTTATTTTCATTGTTGAGACTATCTCCTTTTCTAGTTAGTTAACTTTTTTTTCATAGTCTTGTTTTTCTTGGATGATATTTATTTATTTATTTATTAAAGTTTTTCCTCAATGTCTCTCATTTGATTTTTAAATTCTTTGGTAAATTCTCTCTGAGCAGGGAGTTATTTCACACTGCTCGTTAGGATAGA
The DNA here is from genome assembly GCA_023553655.1 of Myrmecobius fasciatus. Taxonomy (NCBI): domain Eukaryota; kingdom Metazoa; phylum Chordata; class Mammalia; order Dasyuromorphia; family Myrmecobiidae; genus Myrmecobius; species Myrmecobius fasciatus. The sequence goes on along the minus strand of JAJPUD010015863.1, from coordinate 29,067 downwards.
AGCTTTTTTTTTTTTACTTCAGTGTTCTCCTCTGAAGATGAACTCTGGTCTTCCCTGTTCCCATAGCATGGGGATTCTTTCTTCTTTGCTGGTTCATTTTTTTTAAATAAAAAGTATTAGTGTAAGCACCTCTAATCATGGAGAATGGGGGGAAGGAGTAGTATCTTGGGCTTCATTTCAGCTCTACCCTCTGACCAGGAACCCCAAACTAAGAGCTCCACCTTCTAGCAAGTGTCCACAGTGTCAGTGGACAGGGAGCCCCATTGCTTCTGCACTCACCAGATCCTGGTTCCTTCTTGCCCAGGGCTGCATCCCTGTAGCTCAGATGGACTTGATGTTCCTAAACAGTCAAGGTTCCCGCAGTCTTCCCGGATTCAGATCCTTACTCCAGGAGGAGAAAGGGTCTGTGGCTCCTACTGAGACTTTAGTCACACCCAGCTAGCTCCAGGGATCCCCACTTGGTGTTTTTACAGAGCTAGCCTGGAGGTGTTTGCACTTCACACAGGATTACCCTGACCCCTAGTCTTTCTCCAGTTGCACCTGGAGTACTTCTGTTCTGCCCAAGTCTTCTTGATTTTTCACCAGTCTATGTTTGCCCTGAGGTGCAAATCTGTTCTATTTGTGGGGGAAATCTGGAGAGCTTGAAATTTACCAACCTACCCCACCATCTTCCCCAAATCCTCCCATTCACTCTTCAGAATCATGCTGTTTCTTTGTATTTATGTGACCCACAATTCAACCCTAACTCTGTTTCTTACTAGCTGGATGACCATGAGCAAGTCACTTCTTTATTGATCTTATTGTATGGGCTTATAGGTGAAAAACTGATTGTTAAGAACTAAACTGGCTTTGAATACTTCTAGACCATCATTGTTGATGTCCACTTGAGGTTGAAGATTTGCTCAATTATTATTTCTATTATGTTTCAACAATTTGATATTAAGTGATGATCTGATAATGTGGTTCTAAGAGCTAAGAAACTTGTGCAAGCGTGCCAAGAGTTGGTGGAACTGACTCATATCTTGATTCAAATGACATTAGGGACTTATCTATCTTTTTTTAGACCACTCAATGTACCCCTAAGAGGGTCATGACATTATAAATGAAGATATCTTGTTATCTTTACTTGATATATACCCTAGTAATCCTATAACTATCATAAAACTGTTCCATCTCATCATATCAAATCTATAACTAAGATAAGTGCTGGATTAGTCAGTTTTGGGTTCCATTTTGAGCAATCTCTTATGAAACATGTGCAGCGATATGGGTTAAATGATTATATGTTTAAGTAGATAGAAGAGTTAGTTTCCAAACAGGTCAAATGTCCAGACTCCAAAAGTAGTTATTAATTGTTCTATGTCAGTTTGGAAGGAAATCTCTATAGAGTCCTATGGATTTATGCCAAGCATTTTTGTCAATTAGTCAGTTGACAAGCCTTTATTAAGTACTTACCCTTATGCCAAATGCTAGAGATTCAAAGCAAGGCAAAAGCAGTTCCTGCCATCCAAAAACTTATGTTCCAATGGATGAGAGAATAGGTAAACAACTAGTGTACATGAAATATATGGAAAGTAGTCTGAAAGTAAAGGCTTTGGCATTGGAGGGGAGGAAATCCCGAAAGACCTCTTGCAAAATGTGGCATTTGAACTGAACCCTTAGAAAAGTCAAGAGGTAGAGGTAAAAAAAGAGAACATTCTAAACATAGGGGCCAGTTAGTCAAAGGCAAAGAGTTGGGAGATGTATTATTATATTTGAATAACTTCAATTAGGTCAGGTTAGCTGGATAGTAGAGTGTATTTAAAGGAGCAAAGTGGAATAGTAGGAAGAGATTTAAATCCTAAAAAAAGTGCTTATATTTGGGTTGTGAAGGGAATAAGGAACCAGTGGAGCTCATGAGTAGGGAGTGACATGGTTAAGTCTAAGGTTTAGGAAAGCAGTGGAGCGGAGGATAGATTGGAGTGGGAAGATAGTTGAAACAAGGATACTAGTTAGGAGAATATTGCAATGATCCCAGGGAGAGGTGATATGGCCCAAACCACTGACTGTGTGTGAGTGAAGAGAAGGGAATGTATATAAAATTTGTTGTAAAGATAGAAAAAAACAATAGTTGGCAATAGGTTGGATATGTAGGAGGAGTATTTTCCCCCTGATATTATCTTCAATTTGTCTTGTGTATATCATGTTTGTACATAGTTGTCTTCATGTTATCTTCCAAAATGTATTCCCTGAGTATTGAGCTCTTTGTGATCAGGGGCTATTTTTGCCTTTCTTTTAAAACTCATTGTCTGGCACAGAGTAGGTGCTTAATAAATGCATATTGACTTGACTTGGTGAGTGTGAGTGAGTTGAGGATGAGGTTATGAAGCTGGGTGATTAGGAGGATAGAATAGGGAAGATTGGAAGGAGGTTATTGGGAAAGATAGATAATGAGTTCTGTTTTGGACATGCTGAGTTTGAGATATTTATGGGAGATCCAGTCTGAGGTGTCCAAAAGGCATTATAGGTATTGTAGTTTGGGAGAGAGAATATACACACACATATGTATATGTGCAAATATATGTATGTATACATATGTGTATATATATATAATCTGTGTGTATATATTTGTGTGTGATAATCAAACTCATGGAAGTTGATGAGCTCACCAAGTGAAAGAATATATAGGGGAAAGAGAAAAGGTCTCAGATCAGACCTTTGGGATATATCCATAATTAGTTGGCATGACTTGGATGAAAAACAAGCAAAGAAAACTGAAAAGGAATAGTTATATAGCAAGAGAAACAGTGTCACAAAGTCTGGAAAGAGCAGCCACTAATTAATTAATTAGTTAATTAATTAACCAAAATGTCACAAAGTCTAGAAATGAAAGAATAGCCAGTAGGAGAAGGTGAATAGCAATATCAAATGCTGCAGAAAGGTCCAGAAGGATCAGGACTGAGAAAAGCCATAGATTTGACAATTAAGAGATCATTGATGACTTCGGGGAGGTTGTTTTCTATTAAGTGATGAATTAGGAAGCCTGAATTCAGAATGTTTAGAAGAGAATCATAAGAGAGGAAGTTGAGGCACTTAATGTAAATGACCTTTTCAAGAATTTCAAGGATTTATACCCAAAGATGAGAGATATAGGATGATAGCTACCAGAGACATAGGATAAAGGGAGGGTTTTTTTAAGCATTGGGGAGTCATGGACATGTTTGTAGCCAACAGGGAAGTTGATAGATAGAAAGGAATGGAAGAATAGAGAAAGAGACTGAGGATTATAGTGGGAGGAATCTGGCAGAGAAATAAGGAGGGCATGGCCACAAGGGTGCATGGGAATAAAGAAGCAGATAGAAGGAGGAGATACCTGAATGAAGAGGAGAAAGGAAATCTCTCCATAAATGGTCCATGAAGGTCTCTATGAAGATAACAAAAATGGGGCTCAGAGAGATGAGCTTATTTGCCCAGGATCAGAATTGGAGCTCAGGTCCTCTGATGGAGATTGCAGTTGCTGCTATCATGTCTCAGATTCAGTAGAATTCTATTTTTCCATAGTGCCCCTTCCCCAAATCCTGTTCTTATCAATGTGTTCTGGTCATCAATACAATGATCACATCTTCACTGATCTTTCTGGAATCCATGCAGTGTGTGTGTGTGTGTGTGTGTGTGTGTGTGTGTGTGTGTGTATGTATGTGCTGATAGTATGGTAGTTAAAGAGGAAATTCCCTAATTCCCTAAATTCCCTAAAATCTCTCCCAGTACATCTAGTTTGAGGAGATAATTGTAATTCCACCATTGACACTCTGTCTGTCTGTCTCTCTCTGTCTCTGTTTCTCTCTCTCTGTCTCTGTCCCAGGAGTTAACTTCCTGGGAGATGAGTATAGTAGTACCACACTATACAGAGGATTAGACCTGGAGTCAGGAAAACTCATCTTTCCATGTTCATATCTGGCTTTAGATATTTATTAGCTGTGTGACCCTAGGCAAGTCACTTAATCCTGTGTACCTCAGTTTCCTCATCTGTAAAACGAGCTGGAGAATGAAATGACAAATCATTCCAGTATCCCTGCCAACAAAACTCCAAATGGGATCATGAAGAGTCAGCTATGACTCAACAACAGCAACAAAATATAGGTTATAGTGTCTCATTGTTCCTCCCCCTTTCTTTCAATGGATTTATATGTTAAAATGTTTTGTATTCCATATCTTATTCCATAAGATATCATGACAGAGAATTACTGGAGCCTAGAAAAGTCCTAAAGCACCATTGTAATCCTCCCTTTCAATGCATATATTTTCAGACTTTTTTCAATGTATCCAACAGTTGTGCAGTTTTTTTTTCTTTCTAAAAAAATCCTATTTATCATATGGGGCAGGCAAGGGTAGAGGAAGGGGTATTATGGTGATGCAAGAAACAAAAAATATCAGTAGAAATTTATGAAAGATAAAAATAATAAAGTTATAAGAAATTGGGAAGTTATTTTTCACATTGTGAGTAGAAAAGACTTTTTTACTAGGCATAGGGAAAAGAACATTTTAAAAGACAATAGAAAAGTAATATTCTTTAAAATTAGAAAAATTTCAGCATAACCAAAATCAGCACTACTAGAATTAGAAAAAAAAATATGAATCATAAAAAAAATCCTCAACAAAAAATCTGATATCCAAAATCCATATGAAATTAGAACAAATATGTAAGATTAAGACTGATAAATAAACAGTCAAAGGATATGAACAGACAATTTACAAAAGAAAAAAATTCCAACTGTTGAAAACCACTTGGGAAATTATTCACCGTCACTAGTTGTCAGATAATACAAATTAAAACAATTATGATATATTGCCTCACACCCATCAAATTGGCAGGCATGGTAAAAAATGAACTAATTCAATAAGGGAAGGACTCTGGTAATTCATTACAGGTAGAACTATGCATTGTTTCAATCATTTGGGAAAATAATTTGGAATTATGCAAGAAAAAATTACTGAATTGCTCTTACTCTTTGATCCAGGATTCCTCAATTAGATTTATGTCCCAAAGAAGTGATAGGAAGAAAGGTCCTTTCTGGACCAAAATATTCTGAGCGACATTTGTTTTAGTGACAAAATTCTGAAAGCAAATGATATGCTTGACAACTAAAGAATATCTGAGAAAATTATGGAATATAAATATGAAACATAGCTTCTGGGCTTACTCTCCCAAACTCCACTAGGACTTGCATATTGGGTCCCCAGAAAGCACTATTGCTTCTTTTCTCAGGGTTCTAGTTATAGCTAGAAGAGTTTGGGAGGTTGTTTTTCTAGTATTATACTTCAGAAGTACTTACAGTGTTCTTTCATTTATTATCTTTTTATATTTATTAGTCAGCCTGACAGTTATTTTTTATAAACAGGTTCTAGAGTTCAGATATAAAACTATATACTCAGCTTTCTTCTCTTATGTCACAAATTCTATTATGGAGTGGCTACTTTCCTCCTTGGTTCCCATCTACTTTAACAATGAACTTCTTATTGATGAAAATCAACTCCAGAGGAGGAGCTTGTTTGATTGATGATTCCTCTATCTGCTATGTCTCTAGAGTCATAGCCATGGGATATTACAAGCCAAGTAACTACTCAAGGACCAGGGAAATACTGTTCAGAATTTCTCATGTTTTGTGGTCTTCAAAAGAAGTTCAGGAAGACTCTGTATGAGGTTGAGAGTTCCGAGGGGAGCTTCAGTTGATCTTGAATCCAATACTGACTGAGAAGTTAAGCTGAGTTATGACTATTGACCATAGCATATCTTATGGATATCAAGTGAAGATGTACAACTGAAGGCATGTGGGAGAGTTAAGTAGGAACAGTACAAACCAAACAAAATCTGGAGTCAGGTGGGATGAGGTAGTAACTAAGTCAAGTCAGGAGGAGTGAATCAGTGACTAGCAGGACCTGGGCTAGTTGAGGAAAAACAATCAAATTAACAACACCTTTCTTGCTTTTTCTCCAAAAATCCCCCAGAGAACCATGTCATTGCCCATTTGCCAGTTGATCTTTCACTTCCTGTGTTTCCTTCTTTTGAGTCATAGGAGAAAAGCCATTTTCGTCTCCTCACTTTTAGATGAATTACTCTTTGATTGCTTATTTTCAGTGTCATTTAAGTGTTCTATAAAAACAAAACAAAATCTTAAGGTCATCAACCGGAGCTGTTTGTTTACTGAATTCTTGAAATGAGAATGAGAAAGGGGAAGCTGAAAACTTTGAAAGGACAGGAAACTTTTAACCCTAAACTCAAGATAGAATGAGGACATGGACATTTAGAGAGAAAGATAACGATAGAGGTAAATTTGGATGAATCTATGCATGTTATATATGTTAATTATATATTACATACATACATGTAATATATTAAAGATCATTTGAACTCTGGGTATTCCTCCTACTTCCTTTTTTTTTTTTTTTTGCTTAGGCAATTAAAGTTAAGTGACTTGCCCAGGGTCACACAGCTAGGAAGTGTTGAGTGTCTGAGATCAGATTTGAATTCAGGCCCTCCTGACTTCAGGGCTGGTGCTCTATCCACTGCACCACCACCTAGTTGCCCCTCTTCTACTTCCTTTTAAACAACATACTCACTGTGAAAAAAAGGGCAAAACCAAGAAAAACCTGAATAAGAGATGAAAGCAGTCACTTTTAATTGTGAAAGTACCTTAGGTAGTGCAGTGGATAGACTGCCAGGCTTAGAGTCAGGAAGACTTATCTTCATGAGTTCAAATATATCTCCATACACGTACTAGCTGTGTAACTTTGCCTCAGTTTCTTCATCTATAAAATGAGCTGGGGAAGGAAATGGCAAGCCATTCTAGTACTTCTGCCAAGAAATACCCAAATAGGGTCATAGAGACTGAATGTGACTGAACAACAGCACTTTCAGGTGACTTCCACATGTTGCTGCCTAGCTGAAAATCTGACTTGAGTTGGAGTGATTTGCTTATGTTAGAACTTCTTCCAGGCCACGGTTTCTGGAATTGTTGGAATTAAAGGATTTCAATCATGAGCTTGTGAGCTACAGAGTCCTCAGTGAGTTATCTATCAGTTGTCAGAGGTAGAAGAAGCCTTATGGCCTCACTCATATTCTCTTCCTAGTGGCTAAATAAGGACATTATCAATTTTTTTAAAAATTAATTTTTTTAAATTTATAGAACAAAACAAGTAGTTTTATAACAAGTGCAATAAAAAGATTATTGTGAAGATTATCATTAAGACATTATCATTTTTATTTATTTATTTACTATTTATCCACAATTACATTCAAAACAGGTTTTTAATATATTTTTTTTAATTTTTGAGTTTTAGGTTCTCTCCCTTATCCCCAACTACAATTAAGAAACCACATGAAGTTATGCAAAACATTTCCATAAAAGTCAAGTTGTGAAAGAAAACATAGATCTTCCACCCTAATGAAAACAAAAAACCCCAAATTAAAAAAATATATATATAGAGAGAGAAAGAAAGAACGCTTCAAACTATATTCAGACACAATCAGTTCCTTCTTTGGGCATGAATAGAATTTTTCATCATAAGTCCTTCAGAGTAGTCGTGTATGATTGTACTACTGAGACTAGCAAAGTCATTTACAGCTGGTCATCCCAGAATATTGCGATTTCTTTGTATATAGTACATTTTACTTTGCTTGAATTCATGGAGGACTTCCTAAGTTTTTTTTTTTCTGAAAGCATCTTTTTCATGATTTCCCATAGAACAATAATATTCATCACCAACACATTCCACAGTTTGTTGAGCTATTCCCCAAATGATGGACATCCCCTGAATTAAGGACATTATCATTAAGAACAAGTCATAATAGTTTGATCTGAGTTGCTTTTGGCAGAGAGAGAGAAAGCGAGTTCTAGAACATTTTTGTGAAACTAAGAAGGGGACAATAGAAACATTTTCCCAGAGAGTGAATATGATCAAGGGGTATTTAAACTGATAAGAGGACAGAGGAAAATAGATGGATTTGGCAAGTCTGTTACCATGTAGAGTAACAAAGAGAACAAGTAATTCATAAAAGAGACAATATCCAAGAAGTAATGGGGAAATTCATTATTTAATATGAAGTTCAGGTAATAAACAGGATGACTGAGACTTCCTAAATAAGGAAGGAAAATTTGATCTCATATGTATTATGAGATTTGATGAAACTGGATTTGTGACTGGAATATGACCGTGGAGAAGCTTACTCCATGAAGAAGGAAAAGAATATATAAAAGGGATGGTGGAGTATTAAAAAGATATTGTTATTCGATGAAATTCAGAAAGTAATTGGGTAGAAACTGAAGAATGTTAGGATGAGAATCATCATCAGAATTAGAAATGTGGTCTACAGACCACCGAAACAGAGGGAAGAATTTGATAAGGGATTCAAAAAACAAATTACAAACTTTGTATGAAAACACAATATTGTGATGGAATTTTCTTCTATTTTTCTTTCTAGGGAGGATAATCTTTGGGTTGGAAAGGATAAAATAAAAATGGTTAAAAATTAATGAAATATGAAATAAAAGAAATGGATTTTCAGCAAAAAAAGAAAGAAAAAAAGAGCACAATCTGTAGCCCTGAATGGCCAAAGCCTAGAACATGTTTCTGAACATTTAGAAAGAGAAGCAGTGATCAATGAGAGCAAGGCATAGCTTCATGTAAGTATCTGATAAAATCTGCAGGCTTAGAGATATCAGATGGATAAGGATTTGAGTGTATAGGTTCAGAACTGGTCTTCAAGCAAGGGTTATCTAAACTGATATTATAGTAGAAATTTTTTGGTCAGGTATAATTTGTATGGGACAGTCTCAGAAGCAAGGAAGGAAACAATCATTATTAAGCACCCACTATGTGTCAGGCCCTGTGCTAAGAATTTTACAAATATTTGTAGATCTCATTTGATCTTTATGATAATTCTGTGACGTAGGTGCTCTTATTATTATCATTTAACGTTGAGGAACATTAGACAGATATATGTTAGAAATAACATTCTGAATCTCAAAAAGGGAGCAATGAATGGACAGACTCAGGATAAGTGAAGCAGTTTAAACTTTTTAATATGCTCCTGCAGACACAGGTGTGAATACTCCATATGGGTTTATGCACATATCTTCACAGGTATCAGAGTCAATAGTTATATCTTATAATCCAACCCTAACTCCCTCCCCCCTGCTTAGAGATCCTTCAGAAGTCTCCTATGTCATTCCATTCCCACTTCATAAACTTTTTGATACGTCCCCATTCCCTGATCATACATCCCTTGTTCAAAGTTGGCGACTAATCCTGTCCTCAGGATGTGTCAATTAAAATGCATGAGATTTATTAAACATTTGTATTTGCTAAAAGCTTGTGTCTTGTCATTGATTCCATTGAGTCAGTTTTGGGCCAGCTTTAGGCCTGATCCCCCTTATCAGAAACTTTTGTGGTTTAGCTAGCTTCTTGATTCACAAGTGATTGGTTGGAGATATCTTAACAGGATGTTTTACCCCTCCACCTCATCCTTCTTTGCAACGTTTGTGGAAACCTAACTGATGTGTACTTACTCTCTCCCTGTCAGGAAGAAGCTCAACCAGTTATTATTATCAGGCTTTACCAAGTTCCAGACTGTCCTGTTTGTATAGAGGGATTGTGAGGATAGAACTCTTTATCAGTCTCCATTGTCTATCCTCCAACCTCTGTGTATCTTTAAACAACCCATGAGATATTGATTAGTGTATCTTTAGACAGTTTTGGGACCTGGTATGCCAGGTATTCCATCTGGCTCCTCCTTGACCCCTCCTTCTGAACTACCAAATTCTTCCCATGCTCATGATGAAGATTTTTGCTAAGTCAATCAATGGCATACCTAAGCCTCATGGAATATTCCTTTTACAGATTTTTACAGTCCTTTTTTTTCTTTCCTTCCTTCCTTCCTTCCTTCCTTCCTTCCTTCCTTCCTTCCTTC
>JAJPUD010015863.1:0-19111 GCA_023553655.1 Myrmecobius fasciatus | reverse complement strand
CTTCCTTCCTTCCTTCCTTCCTTCCTTCCTTCCTTCCTTCCTTCCTTTTTATTTTGGTTGAGGCAGTTGGGGTTAAGTGACTTGCCCAAGGTCTCACAGCTAGGAAGTATTAAGTGTCTAGAACCAGATTTGAACTCAGGTCTTTGACTTCAGGGCTGGTGCTCTATCCACTGCACCACCTAGCTGCCCCTAAAGTCCTTTTCTTGATAATGATAACCTTATTGCTCTCCCAACTCTATTTCCTATTTGCCACTCCTGGTGCCTATTTTAAAACTTATTTTGTCTATAACCCTAAATAAACCTACCTTTTGCCAGTGAGAATGGCCATTGTGAATTTGTCACATATTTATTTTGAACTAGGAATTGTTACCCTGACCTCATCATAATTATCAACATTTCTTACATAGAGGTTAAGGGACTTTCCCGGGATCACCCAGTTAGTCTGAGGCTAGATTTCTACTTGGGTCTTTTTGGTTCTGACCCAGACCATTTAACCACTACACAGAAATCCCTTCCAATAGAAGCTCACTGGAGAAAAGGATGTTTCTGGCATCGAGTAGCTTATATAAAAATGCTTATTTCCTTAGATTCTGTGATTGATGGCCAGGAATGCAGGAAATCAGACCTGAAGACAGACAGGTAGAGAGATGGATATGCAGATACAGGGAGATAGAAAGGAAGAGAGTCAGGTTAGGAGAATAGATAGACACAGAAAGGGAGAAGAATATATAAGAAGGCACTTAGAGGCAGACAAGTTTATTGAATGGGGACATTTCTGTAGGTGGTTGATGTTGTTTGTCCTTTGTTCTCAAAAATTGCACAATAACACCATCTGTAACCCTTTCCATATTCATAATGTTACTTTAAACAATAAATTGTTGTTTGAACTTCATTCTTGAAGAGATCCATGACATTAGGAAGGTGATGCTATGCAAGTGAATTGGATTTCAGTGAGGTAGGGCTGTGCAAGGTCACCTGCCTCATTTTCCCCTCCAGATCTAGTTGGGTCCAGTGGCCAGATATAGATCAGGACATCAGGAGATGGCCCTGGATGCAGTGGGAAACTTTGGCCTTTTTACGCTAAGTTCTTCTGCAGGTATCAGTTTGAACAAAGCTATAGGTTGCAATTGAGGCAACAGAGCTTCTCTTTCACCTAGTTTAAAGAAAATCTAAATAAGGAAATAAATAAATCTGGGAGGTGCCAGAGAATTCTGGCCAAAGCAGAATTGATTGCTATTTACATGCAATCTGAGTCAATCAGGACCCAAATAATGACCAAATGAGTTTGGCCTGAATTTCTCCTTATAGATCAACTGACAAACTGGTAGGCAGACAGAAAAGCAGGCTATTGTTCCTGGGAATGGAAAAGTACTAATTCATTTGGGCCATCCCCTTCCATCCCTCCCTGCCCCAGCTGGGGCTCTTTAACCTAAGAAATGTGAGATAGCCTCTTTATCTATTTTCACCCTATACTGTTTATCTCAACGGCTGTTCTTGAAAAGAATCAGACAAAAGGTTCCTATTTTGAGATACTTGCTAAAAACATAATGAGGCTGAGTCATATTTCCTTCCTGGGCCCACCTATGGATGGAAGTAGTAACCTAGGTAAAGATTATTACCCAATTTTCCCTTCCCTCAGTGGGATCTTTTCTTTTATCTTTAATTCAATGCTAATATTCATCCTTCAGTCAGAAATGAACTCAGAATAGACTATAAGTGAATGATATTAGCATTGTATACAAAGGATGAAGCATAATATTTCAGAACCAGGGATAGAGAGAATCATTAACAGCTAACATCTATAGTTGTGTTTCAATTTCAGACTGCTTTATATTTATTATCTCATTGGATTCTTACTACAACCCTCTAGGGTAAATGCTACTACCCAGACTTTCCAAATGAGGAAACTGAGACTCAGAGAATGTACCTTTACTGTGGTCACCCAACTAGTAAATGCTAATAATGGTTTGGGTTAAGAGTTAAACTTTGGTCTTCCTGATTCCAAGTCCAGCTCTTTGTCCATTCTGCCATGCTTTCTGGGGACACAGAAATTTAGGAAGATAAGTATCATCAAGTACAGCTTCCAGGGGATTTATAGCAGTAATCCTGAAACCCCCTGACCTTAGAGTGTTATTGTTCTAACAATCTGTCTGTCAATGATCCTAAAGGCTTTAGGAATACTATTGTGTAGTTCTACAAACATTGGTGATTGTCAGATAAACAATCTGTTGGTCAGTGACAACCAAGTTCCTGAGACAATAGTGAACAGACCTCCCCTCAAACCTACCTGTAAGCCATAAAATTAGCAAATAAGTGATGTGAAGCTCTGGCCTCTCTAACTTTGTCCAATAAATTTATCTTCTTTCTCCTGGTTCTTTACTAACTTGGAACTTTTGGAGCTTAGCCTGCTTCAATTGGCGTTACAATTATAATAAACTTTGGTTCTTGACTTGGGGATGAGTTCAAGCCTGTAAATTCTTTTGAGATACCTCGTGTCACTAGTCTGTAGCCCCAATTTTTTGGAGTCTCCTTTTGAACTTCAACAAGTAATCATCTAGATAGGACTTAAACTTTTTCCACTCATGAATCCTTTTCTCCCAAGAAATTTTTTACATGACCCTGGTTATAGAGGTATATAAAATAGGTATGCAAAACATTTTCTGGTAATGAATCATAATTTTGGAACCCCCCCATTAAGTTATGTGACTCTATGAAGTTATGACCCACAGTTTAAGAAGCTTTGATTTAGATAGTCAATCAGACAGACAGGTAGAAAGACAACCATAGGCAAGTAGAATCAGAGAATTTTAGAGTTTCAAGGAACCGCCTGCCAATTTTTATGAGTCTGTCAATTATAGCCCCTGGATCAAATCCAGCCTAGACATCTGTTTTTTGTACAAATAATGTTTTTGACATTTTTAAAATGAAATTTTTATTTTATTTAAAATATATAAGAACCATTCTTATCTTGCAGGTCATACAAAGTAAGATTGTAGTTTGTTAATCCCTGATGTCTAATCATAAAAAACAAAACAAAACCCAAACTCTACTTTTAACAGACTACATCCTGAAACCCATTCATTCCCCTAGTGCATAGCTCCAATTGATAGGAATATTTTGCTGACTTCAATCACATATAGGAAACGAGAAGACAATAGAAAGACAAGTGGGTAGGCAGTTAGGTAGAATGAGATATTCTTATAGATAGGCAGCTCAAAATGGATGTTTCCTTACTTTAAAGCTAACTTGGCTTCTTTCTAGCTTTTGCCCATTGTTTCTATTACTGCCCTTTGGGCCTTAACAAAATAAGTTTGCTGTTCCTTCTGCTTGACATCCTTGATATCTTTGATATCCATCTCTCTCACTTCCTCTAAATATACCATCCTGGTTGCCCTCTGCTAAATATTCTTGATGTATAAAAGCACTTTCTAGAATGGCATGATTAGAACTTAATATTATATTTCAGGTGTGGGTTGAGGATGACCAAGAACAGCAGGACCATTCATCTTCTTGTCTTAGGTGAGACACCTCTTTTATTTTATTCCCTGATTTCATTAGTTTATTTGGCCATCCTATCATTCTGGGGACTCATACTGAGATGTGTTCTATTAATACTATTCCATATTATTTTGAGATGAATTCTTGCTTAGTCACATCTTTTTTATCTTGTATTTATGAAATTTTTTTTGAACCCACAAGAAGACTTTAAATTTATCCCTGTTCATTTCATAGTATTCGATTTGGCCCAAAATTCCAGGTTGCCAAGAACTTTTTGGATCTTGTCATCCAGTGTCTGTTTGCTATTCCTTGCAGTCTTGTGTGTGCCATTTGCAGATATCATACTGATACCAAGATAATATCTATATCTATCTAAATAGCTACATAATTTTTTAAAATTTATTTTTAATAATTAATTTTATTTATATATAAAATTAGTTGATTTATTTAATATTTATAATTGATTTTTTAAATAATTAATAATTTTAATTAAAATGGTATTGATTGTAGAGGTAGAAACAACTTTTTCTCTTAACTTTTTGACTATCAATAGTATAGTATGGGGTGGGGTAGGGAATAGGTAGTAGAATAGGAACTAACCAGAAAATTAATAATGGGTCATAGTATTGCAACAGGAACTACGTTAGCTTGGTTCAACCTCAAAACGGCCTTGCTCAAAAGAACAAAAAGATAAATTCTGCAAATACTTGTTGCTGCTCAGCCATCATTCAGTTGTGTCCAACTCATAATGACCTCTTTTGGGGTTTTCTTGGTAGATGATGGAGTAGTTTTGCCATATCCTTCTCCAACTAATTTTACAGATGAGGAAACTGAGGCAAACAGGATTAAGTGACTGGCCTGGGGTCACACAGTTTGCAAATGTCTGAGGTCAGTTTTGAACTTTAGGAAGCTGAGTCTTCCTGACTTTGGGCCCTGCACTCTGTCCATCAGGTCACCTACGTGCAAATATAAACCTATACAAATTCCATAAATTAAAAAAAGAACAACAAACCCACACACTGTCATACATTTTCTTTCTGTTTTGTTGTTACTGTTATTATCATCACAGTTGTTTTTCTGTTGCCTTTTTCTGATTTGATCAGTGTGGAGAAATCCTAGTGAAAAAAATCTCCATAAATATTGATTAGTGACTCATTTATGGCACATTCTGAGAGAGTTCTATAGGGCCTGAGAAAATTGATGATTTGCTCATATTTGCATAGCTAGTGTGTGTCAGATCTCAGACTTGAATCCTGATCTTCTTGACTTCAAGATTATCACTCTACCCACACATATCTATTCAAATGAATGTTTCTGATTTCCCTTCAAATTCTCTCTGAATTTTTTTTTCATGGACCTTGGCTACATGGGCCTCATATATATATATATGTTTATATTTATACATATATATATGTCTCCTCCCTCCCCATTCATATTATCCAAAAAGGAGATGAACTTGGGATTTTTTTTGGGGGGGGAGCGCTCTACTGATCCTTTTTTCCTTGGTTATATCCTTATATAGTTTGAGTGTGGTACATCATCTTCATCTTGTGCTCTCCTGTCTGGCTTGCTCACCTGCCTTTACTCTGGCAGATTTGGCTGAGCATTCCAGAGAGGTACCAGTATCATGCAGCTGTGACTCAAACTCTCAACCGTAGGGATAACCCTCCTGGAAGGGGGAATATTCTTCTATTGCTTCCCATGGTAGCTTCTGAGTCTCAAACACAGTGTTTCTTTTATTTATTTATTTATATTAAAACTTTTTATTTGCAAAACATATGTATGGGTAATTCTTCAACACTGACCCTTGAAAAGCTTTCTGTTACAAAATTCCCCCCCCCAACTCCCCACCCCTCCCCTAGATGGCAGGATATCCACTACATGTTAATTATGTTAAAATACTTGACAAATCAAATGTATGTATACATATTTCCACACTTATCTTGTGCAAGAAAAATCCTATCTACAAGAAAAAAAATCAGATTAAGGAAACACAATGCAAGCAAACATCAATAGAGAGCATGAAAATGTTATGTTGTGGTCCACATTTCACATCCCTCTCTCTGGGTGTATATGGCTTTCTTCACTGAACAATTGGAAGTGGTTTGAAACATTTCATTGTTGAAGAGAGCCATGTCCATCAGAATTGATCATCATATAGTCTTGTTGTTGCCGTGTATAATGATCTCCTGGTTCTGCTCATTTCACTCAGCATCAGTCCATGCAAGTCTCTCCAGGCCTCTCTGAAATCGTCCTGCTGGTCGTTTCTTACAGAGCAATAATATTCCATAACATTCATATACCATAATTTATTCAGCCGTTCTCCAATTGATGGGCATCCATTCAGTTTCCAGTTTCTAGCCACTACAAAAAGGGCTGCCACAAACATTCTTCCACATGTGGGTCCCTTTCCGTCCTTTAAGATCTCTTTTGGGACATAAGCCCAATAGAAACACTGCTGGATCAAAGGGTCTGCACAGTTTGATAACTTTTTGAGCATAGTTCTAAATTGCTCCAGAATGGTTGGATCCGTTCACAGTTCCACCAACAATGTATCAGTGTCCCAGCCTTCCCACATGCCCTCAAGCATTCATCATTATCTTTTCATGTAATTTTAGCCAATCTTATAGGTGAAACACAGTGTTTCTTATTTATACAAAATCAGTTACCATAACACCAATGACTCTTAAACCAAAACCATTTACTTGGTGACAAGATGAAAGAACAATCATAACTTCATAGTTACTCAAAGTGAAGCAAATGCAGTAATAAAAGTAGTAGAGTCCATCCATAAATCTGGGTAGACTATCTCTCTAATGCATGTAGTGTCTGTAGTGTAAAGGAGATTGGGCATATATTTACAGAAACCATGTAGGAAGGCATATGAGTGGGGATACTCATGTTCTTAGGGCAACTGTGGACTATAGACCTAAATGACATTTGGTGGCTTCAGGAATACTAAGTAATACATAAAGCCTCTTCTCTTCCTTCTTCCCTTTCCATCCTTCTGGACAGAATTGCTTTTTTTTTGTTTTAGACCTGATGAATGATGTTTTCTTTCGCAACTATCCTTATTGGGGTGTTGAGACAATGTTATTTTATTACAGAGATAAACAGTTTTCTTAAACCAGAGAATTACAAAGTTCCTCAGGCTGACTCTTTGGGCAGCACTGACAAAGGCAAACAATTCTTCACCCATCAAGATTTTGGTTTGTCTAATTATCTCCAAATATCTTCTCATAGTAAACAAATTTAAGGTTTATCTTTTCTCCTCTGTTTCTTCCTCTCAAATTAAAGAGGGCAGTAGAGAATAATGAAGCACTTCTGAGAGGTTTCCCCTCTAACTGTAAATAGTGCTGGAGGGTGACAAACTGAAATATCAGAAAGATTAATTTCTCTCCTAAAGTACTTCCCAGCAATTGCTATGTTTTTTTAAGCCAATGCATACTCACCAAAATATGCCTCTTTTCTGGTCATCAAGCTCCCAGGATAGCAGCTGAATACTTTCTACCAGTCGATTGTTTTCCTATCTTCTTAACTTTTTAATTTACAACTAACTAACTTAAAAATATTTCCAATCTCAAATCAGAACCTCCTGGCTGTCAATGACTTATTTTTCCCTATGAGGAAAAATTCACAAAATCTACCTTTTTGTCTAGTATAAACCCACCAGTCTTTATTCCATCTTCTTATAGTCTCCAACCAGTTATTTGGTTTCTTCAATTATAATTTTCCAAATTCTCCAAACAACAGTTGCAAATGAATTGAAGGAACACAATGTTTTTTTTTTTATTTTTTTATTAAAGCTTTTTATTTGTATAACATATGTATGGGTAGTTCCCCAGCATTGATCTTTACAAAGCTCTCCATTACAACTTTTACCCCCAGTCCCCTCCCCTCCCTTAGATGGCAGGAAGTCCACTACATGTTAATAATGTAATAATAGTTGACAAGTTGTGTAAGAAAAATCCTATCTACAAGAAAAAAAAGAAAACCAGAGAAAGGCAACACAATGCAAGCAAGCATCAATAGAGATCATGAAAATGTTATGTTGTGGTCCATATTTCATATCCCTCTCTCTGGGTGTATATGGCTTTCTTCACTGAACAATTGGAACTAGTTTGAGACAATTCTTTGTTGAAGAGAGCCATGGACCTAGAATTGATTGTCATATAGTATTGTTGTTGCCGTGTATAATGATCTCCTGGTTCTGTTCGTTTCACTCAGCATCAGTTCATGCAAGTCTCTCCAGGCCTCTCTGAAATCATCCTGCTGGTAGTTTCTTACAGAACAATAATATTCCATAACATTCATATACCATAATTTATTCAGCCACTCTCCAATTGATGGGCATCCCTTCAGTTTCCAGTTTCTAGCCACTACAAAAAGGGCTGCCACAAACATTCTTGCACATGTGGGTCCCTTTCCCTCCTCTAAGATCTCTTTGGGATATAGGCCCAATAGAAACACTGCTGGGTCAAAGGGTATGCACAGTTTGACAACTTTTTGAGCGTAGCTCCAAATTGCTCTCCAGAATGGTTGGATCCGTTCACAGTTCCACCAACAATGTATTAGTGTCCCAGTTTTCCCACATCCCTTCCAACATTCATCATTATCTTTTCCTGTCATTTTAGCCAATCTGACAGGTGTGTAGTGGTACCTCAGAGTTGTCCTATTTTGCATTTCTCTGATCAATAGTGATTTGGAGCAACTTTTCATATGACTAGAAATGGTTTTAATTTCATCTTCTGAAAATTGTCTGTTCATATCCCTTGACCACTTATCTATTGAAGAGTGGCTTGAATTCTTATATATATGAGACAATTCTCTATATATTTTAGAAATGAGGCCTTTATCAGAACCCTTAAATGTAAAGATGATTTCCCAGTTTGATGCTTCCCTCCTAATCTTGTCTGCATTTGTTTTATTTGTACAGAAACTTTTTAACTTAATATAATCAAAATTATCCATCTGGTGTTCAATTAGGAGTTCCAGATCTTTTTTGGACATAAATTTATTCCATCTCCACAGGTCTGAGAGGTAAACTATATTATGTTCCTCTAACTTGCTTGCAAAATCACTCTTTGTATCTAGATCTTGAACCCATTTAGATCTTATCTTTGTATGTGGTGTTAGGTATGGATCAAGCCCTAATTTCTTCCACACTAGTTTCCAATTTTCCCAGCAGTTTTTGCCGACTAGTGAGTACTTATGCCAAAAGCTGGGGTCTTTGGGTTTATCAAACACTAAATTCTTAAGGTCATTGCCTAGATTGTCCTGATAACCTATCCTGAGGAGCACAGTGTTTTGCAGCTATTATTAATAATGATCACTGAATCACTTCTCTTTCTTCAAACAGTGCATTCTTCTGAGGGCAAGTTCTTTGTGCCAAAGCTTCTTAAGCTATGGGCCATGAACCTATATAAGGTCACATAACTGAATGTGGGGATCACGAAAATTGGCAACAGTAAAAGGTATCAAATATTCCACCAAGATTTAATTATGTAAAAATAAGCAAGCACATCTATCTCATTAATATGTAAATTTGCTTTCATCTTTAATAAATGGTAAATTATATATGTGCTAAAGAATTATTTAAAAATAAATTTGTGTTTTATTATCAATAAAAGTTTAATTTGTATACCTATTTTATATAGTTATATACCTGGGGTTGTGTAAAAATTTCTTGGATAAAGAAGAAAATGTTTGAAAAGCTCTGCTCTATGTGCTCTTTCCAACAGTTTTGGTAGCTTTTCTAAGGGTCCCATGATAGAAAGTGAGATGCCCCAGCTGCTACACAATATAGAAAGCAAAGTTTAGATCCAGAAAATATATTAACAGAAAACATACTCAAAGCAAAACCTTCTCACACATATGTGTCTACTGAGGAAGTAATGATTTCTATATAGGAGGGCAGGTTGGAGACATTCTCAGATGGGTTTCATAAGTAGCTTTGTATTTTCCCCTTAGCACAGCAACCAGATGAAGAAGACAACTGGGTCTGTTTCTAAGCATCATCTCTTCATCATCTCTTTGACCCTTCTTCTTCTAGCTCACTATTTCTATTTTGTCCCAGAAATTCTCAATTTTTTTCAATAGCAACAAGTTTAAGATTCCCAGCAGAGGGGGGATGAAGTTCCATAGGGTTGCCAGAGTTTGATGGTATCAGAATCTCAAGTCTGTTATCACAGGAGGGGGAGCAGGAAATCTCAGGGTTAGTGACTGATAGTGTGATAAAGCAAGGAAAAAGCAAGGGAAGTCTTTGAACTTCATAGCTCTCTCCTTTTTACTTCTAATTTTCCTTTCTCCTGTCTCTTCCAAAAACTGCATCTCAGACATACTGAAAAAGAGACTAAACAATTAAGGTCAACACTTTATTATTCCTGGCTGTGCTTTGCAGGTTTCTTGCTTGTTCAGTCATTTCTAACTCTTCATGACT
This sequence comes from Myrmecobius fasciatus, assembly GCA_023553655.1. NCBI lineage: Eukaryota > Metazoa > Chordata > Mammalia > Dasyuromorphia > Myrmecobiidae > Myrmecobius > Myrmecobius fasciatus. Next base: position 9,174 of record JAJPUD010015863.1, on the reverse strand, counting down.
CCATTTGAGGTTTTCTTGGCAGAAATACTGGAATGGTTTTCCATTTTCTTCTCTAGCTCATTTTACAGATGAGAAAACTAAGGCAAAATAGAGTTAAGTAAGTTGCCCAAGGTTATACAGCTAGTAAGTACCACATTTGAACTCAGGGAGATAAGCCTTCCTGATTCCAAGCCCAGTGCTCTATGCACTAAGGTACAATCTAACTGCCCTTGCAGGCTTCAAGCCCATCCAAATAGAGTCCATTCTGGGGCTGCATCATCACTGCACCCTACTCATGGGCTGTTCCAGAAGCATCTACTATTAGTATAGTGATAGCTGCTCTGTTGTGCTTTTATTTTTTTTTTAAGAAGAAGCAATCTTAAACTAAACATACTGCCTTTTTTTTACATAAATTTTAGCTAAATATTTTCAGTCTCCTGTGCACTTCTTGTGGGAAAGATGGAAAGCTGCAGGATAATAATTATGTGATTAGGTAGATTCTGAGATGGACGCAAGAGTTCACTAATTATTTAGTATTAATTTGGAAGGGGATCCATATTCAGTGGAGTGCCCTTGGTATCTCATCTAGGTCTTATTTTTTTTTATTAGTTTTATTAGTGATTTGGTTGGTCTTATATGTTTACTAAATTGGTAGATGAGAAATCTAATAGAGCATGTGACAGTTAGCTTAAAAAAGATCTTGCCATCAAACACTAGCTTGAATCTAATGAGATAGAATTGTATAGGGATGAACATAAAAACCTTAACATTTGGATTCAAAAATCAATTTTGTAAATACAGAATAGGGCAGAGATTTTTTTTCAGCAGTAATTTTGCGTGCATGTGTGTGTGTTTAAATTTTATACTGAACTTAGCAAACATCAAATAATATGATTATTTACATATATAAAGCAGAACATAGAAAGGGAATTGTACATGAAACTCAGAAGTCCTTTGAAAAGATCTGAGGAATTTACTGAACAGCAAGCTCAATTTGCATCCCTTGTTTAATATGGCACCCAGAATCTATGGAGTTAGAGGTTTCAATTCTAAGGATAGACTCTCTGAAGAACTTCTTTGAATCTCTTTTCACTAACTGCTACAGACTGAAGACCACCATATTATTATTATTTATAATTATCTCCATTATTATCATCTCCATTTTACAGATGAGAAAACTGAGGTAAATGGAAGTTAAATCATTTGTCCAGGGGCACATAGTAAATGTCTAAGGCTGAATTTGAACTCCAGTATTCCTGATTCTAAGTCCAGGATACTATCCACTTTAGCACCTATGCTACCTCTTTTTAAGCATTGCAAAACAAAGAGCTCTGTGACATTCCCTGTCCCCTATGATGAGCCATACGGTCCTTCCACATCTTTCAGAACCCAGGAAATGGGGGAAAAACTTAACCTCTGAGCACATGTTGGGTATTTGGTTGATTGTTGTCCTTCATTCTCAAAGAGGACCAAAATATCATTACTATATTAGAGTCGACTATGATTGATCAGACCAATATAAGCTCAGAATGCTCTACATAGAATGCATCCATGTGAACATTGGGGTGGATTCTCAAATTTGTGCATCTTGCACTTCTTCTGAGTTACTTCCATTTTGCTTTGCTTATAGAGCACAGCACCTTTTTAGATGTAGGTTTGCCCTGCTGGGTGGTCCTTTGCTAGCATCTCCCATATCATGCAATCAATTCTAAAGTTCTTCAGAGAGACCTTGAGAATGTCCTTGTATCACTTCTTCTGACCATCTTATTGAGCGCTTGCCTTGTTTGGGTGCTCCATAAAAATAGTCTTAGGTAACTATCCGTTTGGCATTTAAACAATGTGATAGCTCATTGGAATTGTGCTCTCTGCAGTAGAGTTGGAATGTTTGGCAGTTTAGTTCAAAAAAGGACCTCAGTGTCTGGTATCTTATCATGCCAGGTGATCTTCAGAATCTCCCTAAGACAATTCAAATGGAAGTGACTCAGTTTCCTGACATGGCACAGGTATACTGTCCAGGTTTCCCAGGCATACAACAATGAGCTCAGCACAATGACTGAAGGTAACTTTTATCCCACAGTTTCCTTTGGAATCTCCTAAATATTGATTGAGCTAAGTCTGACAATGTGGTCAGCAGCCTCATTATCAGTGTGTCATTATCCCAGGAAAATATACTTCCAGGATAATCATATATACTTCCTTCTTTCCTCATCCCCCCTTAGAAGAGGGCTGAACTCCCCTCCTTTCTCTACTTCCTGATTTTGGAGGATAAGTAGGGTGCTGACTGAGGGGGAGGAGAGAGCAGAAGAACCTGACCATGGTAAGGATACTGTTTCCCTCCTCGCCTCTGGTTGCCAGGTCTCTAGCTCCCAGAAAAGAGCCACATTGAGGATCTTCTCTGCTCCATCAATTGCCCTGACATCAACTTGTCCCCCTCCTCTTCACTCTGATGATTTCCATTCTCTCCTTTGTCCCGTTCTTTCTCTAGGAACTGTTTCTGCTGTTCCTGACTTTTTCCTTTCTGAAGACCTCAGTCTCTATGGCACAAGGTGAGTCATTTATCCTTCTACCTGGTCCTTGAGGTCCCTCTGTCTCCTACTACCACAGAAGTGTTTCTTTCTCCTACTACCACACTGAACCATTTTAGTAAGTGGCTCATGGAAGAATATGATAAGTACAGTTGAGTTCTGGGGGGAGAGGGAAAGAGTCTAGTTGCTAGTAGACTGAGCTCCTTGAAGTGGTGGTAGCCTCTGGTACTAGCTGTGTGGACTTAAGGACTTAATCTCTTTCAGCCTTGTTTTACTCCTATATAAGAGGAGGAGAATCACAATGCTTATCTGTTTAGTGTCAAGTGAGACATTTGTAAAATTCATACTAAGCCCTTAGAGCATCATAGGATTAAGATCATGGGAGAAGAACTAGAAAAGGCTGACCTTAGAGGCCATTTAGTTCAACCCTTCATTTTTTAAATGAAGAAACCAAAGTACAAGATTAAATGCCCAGGTTCCCAAAGAGTGATAGAGAGACCAGTCAGGTCTTTCCAATATACCATGTTACCCTATGGAAATGTCTATCATTGATATGATATCTATTATTGTTGTTGGCATGCTAGGTGGTGCCGTAGTGCACAGTGCTGTTTGTCCTTGGTTCTCAAGGAAGACCCTGACTTCAGGGATGTGATGCCTTGACATGCAAGTGAATTAGACTTAAGTGAGGGAGGGATGAGCAAGGTCACCTGCTTCAGTTTCCTCTCTAGAGTCATCTGGGTCCAATGGCCAGATATAGATCAGAATGACTGGAGTGTATCATGCACAGACACTAGTGTCTGACCTCAGACACTAATTGGCTGCAGGGTTATGGGCAAGTCACTTAACCCTATTTTGGTTGCCTCAGTTTCTCATCTAAAAAATGAGTTGGAGAAGGAAATGGCAAACCACTGCAGAATCTGCCAGGAAAATCCCAAATGGTGTCATGAAGAATTAGACACATTTGAATAACATCAAATGATTATTATTATTTTATTTGTAATAATAATCTCTTAACTCTGGGCTTAACTGTGGACCCCAATATAGAATCTGAGGCTAGGAAAGGGTGACTTGGGGGAAATAAATGGAAGGAAGTGGTTATTGAATCTGATATTTGAAGTCCAGGGAGGAAAGATAAATGCTTGGGTCTACAGGATTGCAGAGGCTTCTTCCCCCACCGCATATTTCCTGGAGGGCAAGGGCTAGAATCGTTGGGGGTGAGGAAGCCCCAAAGAAGGAATGGCCATGGCAGGTCAGCCTGAGGAATCAGGAGGAGGAGTATGAAGAAGCATTATGGCAGCATTTCTGTGGTGGTTCACTTATTCACCCCGATTGGGTATTGACTGCAGCATCCTGCTTTCTCAAGTAAGTCAATCACCTGCATTTGGCTCAGCTGGATAACTTAATGGATTTGGTGGGATATGGGCTGGGAGGTGAGAGAATGGAGCAGGATGGGATTTAGCAGTCGGGTTTTGAGACTAGACTTTTACTGACTCACTGAGAGTAAAGAATTTCTGCTCTCTACACTATTACTTTTCTTGTTGAATGGGGAAATGACCTGTATTTTTCATTTGTGTGAGACAGACAGACAGAAAGATAAACAAAGACAGATACACAAAGAGACAGAGACCCAGAGAAAGAAACTGATAGAAAGAAACAGAGACAGAGAGAAACACAGAGATTTAGAGGCAGAGGCAGAGACAGAAAGGAACATAGAAAGAGAGAGGCAGAAAAAGAGACAGAAAAAGAGACACACACAGAAACAGAGAGATACATATATAAACAGATAGAGAGACAAAGGAGAGACAGACAGACACAGAGAGGAAGAGAGAGAGAGACAGAGAAAGACAGAGAGAAACAGAGCCACATAAATGGAAACTTTTGCCCCTGTTGTAGAAGAGAGAAGAAATGGGATAGTGAGTAAATCCTAGAAAGCTCAAGTCCCCAGGTCTATGGTTGGGAGCTATTTTAGGATAGGAGTCAAGGAGTGGGGTTGTGTCCTGTAGCCAGAGCCCTGCATCCCCAGCCCCAGTTATCTCTAAGGAACTTTCTTCTCCTTTCCCCAGTGAGGAAAAGGAACCTTCCAGCTATAGGGTCCAACTAAGGGAGCAACATCTGTACTATGAAGACAAATTGATTTCTCTATCCAAGATCGTTGTCCATTCCAACTTCACCTTTGAGAATGAAGGTGCTGACATTGCCCTACTAAAGCTCACGGAGTCCGTCCAATTTTCCAGTCAAGTCCAGCCCATCAAGCTTCCTGCTGTCTCACAGAACTTCTCCAATACAGAGTGCTGGGTGACTGGCTGGGGTAATATACCTCCTGTGGTTTTTCTTATATTTCCTATTTTTTTGGAGCTGGTGCAGGGCCAAGACTAGAATCCTAAGGACTAGGAGAAGAGAGCAGAAAAGTTTGGGGAAAGTCATTTCTTTCCCTTCTTTATAAGATAACTATCCTTCTGGGCTTTGTGAATCTCAGAAGATTCTGGGATCCCCTGGTGCTGCACCTCTGTTTAGTCTGTAGGTTTGGGTCATTTGATATCTGAACAATAGCATAAGCCTCCAAGAATACAAACCCCATGCAAGTCCATAGAAAAGGTACAAGGATTAGAAACCTACAAAAAATAATCAATCAATGGAACATTTATCAAATAATTACCATGTTCCAGGCACTGTGCTAAATGCTAAGGGATACAAGAAGAGGAAAAAAAACCCAAGCAACAACAATAAAATGCAGTCTGGATCCCAAAGAAACTCTTATTCTAACAGCTAAAATGCTATTTCTATCCAAGATGCATACAGGGGTAAATGTAATGTAATATTAGAGAGAAGATAACAGTAGGGAGAATTTGGGAGGTGGGGATACCTCTTGCAGGTCTGTTGCACAAGGTAGGATTTGAACTGAATCTTGAAGGAAGCTAGAACAGCTAGGAGGTTGAGCCAAAAGAAGGAGAACATTCTACATATTTGCAGCAGTTAATGAAAAGGCACAGAGTCTGATGAGGTGCTCTCAAGAGTATTCTGAGGCATTCTAGGAGGCTCCAGTGAATAGCAAATTCAAACAATACCATTTTTACTGACTCCCAACTAAAGTTATACCAAAGAGGGCCAATCAACCAATCAACAAGCATTTATTAAACACTAAATATGTGCCAGGCATTGTGCTAAGCTTTGGAAAATATAAAGACTAAATAAAAATAATCACTGCCTTAAAGGAGCTTACATTTTAATGAAAGAGGAAACATGTATAATAGATACTATGCGGGAGACATAAATATATTAAACTTATGTTAAATATGTATACATCTGTACACATACATATATAAATACATAAATAAATTTTTTGAGGGGTGCCACTGTCATGGAGGGCGATCAGAAAAGATTTTTCAAGTTTTTTGAGGGCAGGAACCATTTTTTGGTGGATTTATCTTTGTAGCCTAGCAAAGGAGCTGTCAGAAAATAGGGACTAGAAAATATTTTTTGTTTCTATACTCTGTGTATAATCAACCACTACACAGTATGGTGTGGGTATATTTGTATGAATAGAACATTTTATTTGGTTGGTTTCTGGATTCAAATGCCAGTTTTACTACTTCCTATTCATGTAATCTATGATCAATTACTTCCCTTCTCCAGGACTCATTCTCTTTCTTAATAAAATGAAAGGGTTGGGCTAAGTTAGCAGTTCTGACTTTTGGTCTCAGAGTCCCTTCATACTTTAAAATTATTGAGGACCCCACATAAAGAGTTTTTGTGGGTTATGCCTTTTGATATTTACCCTACTGAAAATTAAAATGTCTAGTATTATGAAAATAGCTTTGACTTTGAAGATCCTTTGAAAGGGTCCCTGAACTATGCTTTGAGAACCCCTGAACTAGATGATCCCTAATGTTTAAGTAATAAGTCTATATCCCTTTGATCTTATGATTTCCTTTATAGAAATTCTGTTGCCACCATTTGCCCTGAAACAAGTGCAGGTCCCCATTTTTGACAATCATGACTGTGACCGGCTTTATCACAAGATGTCTACCATTGCTGAATCCACAAGGATAATACCTGAGGATATGATATGTGCTGGCAAAAAAGGACATGATATCTGTAAGGTAAGGGTTCCTGTGAGTTTCTTCCTCTCTTCTCACTGCTTTCTCCCAGGCGCCCAGATTGCTTGCCAGAGTTCTCTCCTTGGGCAAATCCTGTTTCTTTGGGGGGCCAAATCAACAGCTTCTGTTCTCTCTTTTAGGGGGATACTGGATCACCTCTTGTATGTAAGGTTGAAGACTCTTGGCTTCAGGCTGGTGTGGCAAGCTGGGTAGACAACTGTGGCAAAAATGCTTACCGCCCTGGAGTCTACACAAATATCTTAAAATATTTGGATTGGATCCAGAAGAACATTCAGTGAACTTTTGGTTCAATTTCTCCTCACTCCCTTCCTAGTCCTGGGCTCTGAATCTACTGTAAAGCCAAACAAAACCTCTTCCATCTTTCCCTATTCTTCCTGACCCATGCTACATCCTAAAACCTCGGGTGGGAGTTAGAACACCTGATTTCTAGTTCTTTTCCCTGATATTGGTTCTGTGTATGACCTCAAGAAAATCCCTTCTTTGGTGTGGTCCCCAGTTTCCTCCTCTGTAAACAAATTGTGGGAGGTTTTGGCTCTAACATTATATGATTTAGTGAGCCTATTCAGTTTGGGTATTGGGGAATTTTATTTCTGCAGGGGAGTGATTTGGAGGACAAGGAAGAAGAGGGAGAAGTTGGTTGGTCTACATGGCATTGTGTATGTCTCATTAAACTGTCTGCAAAATCTCCTGGCCATAAGGAACTTTTCTCTAGTCCCTAAAGGTTAATCTGCCCCAATAGGGTGCAATTTCTCAGTGCCATGTAGTAGAAAGACAATATAAACTTTGATAATGATGCTATCTATGCTTTAGCAAGGATCGTTATTCTTGGGGCTTCAGTTTTCTCCTCTGCAAAATTAGGGGATGAACTGAGGAGGCTGTGGATCTCTGGATCCATTTTTGCTGATGTGCTTGGCTTCCCTAAGGACTGAGACTGCCTGCAGTCCATGGTCAGATAGATGTCTTTTTTTAAAGAGATTGGCAGAAGATGCTTTTCCAAGTAATTTTGGGACTTCTTCAACTCTGAGACCTCTAGAAGGGGGTGAAGCTAAAATTTTGCTGACTCTGCTCCCATTTGCTCTAGGGACAAGGCTGGAGGATATGACTCCAGACTGTGGCAGAAGGGATTCAGATTAGACAAAAAGATGGCTTCCCACATATGTCTGTCAGGGCTAGGCTTAGAGGAGGTGAGAATTTTTGTTTTAGTGGGGGAGACCATAGATCTTAGGGTTTTCTTCTGGGAGGGTTGAATTGGGAAGAACTAACTGACAGATAATATCTCTAGCCTCTAATATCAACCGAAGATGGAGAAAATAATTGTGGATTATTCAGGCTTTTTGCTTAAAGGCTTCCTTTTCCAGGAATCTTTCTTTTCCTTAGTGTCCCAGCCCATAGTGAGCTTTTATTCTGCTGGTGCCATGCACTGTATCCTCCTAGCAATGGTTGAATGAGAAGCAAAGATCCATGATGCATTTCTAGTGTTTCTGGAAAAAGTTTCTGGAAAAAGTCAAAGCCCTGGTATGTAATGGATTAGGGTAATTTATCAAATTGATTCCCTCTACATTATCTGAATTTAGTCCATCACACAATTAGCACCTTATTAATTCATTCCTGGTCCCCAGACAGCATGGCAAAGGAGATACAAGTGTTTGTTCTTCATTATAGAGGACCAATGACATTAGGAAGATGATATCTTGATTTGTAAGTGAATTGGATTTAAATGATATAGTGCTGTGCAAAGTCATTGACTTCACTCTCTCCTCCAGATCCATCCAGTGTCAAGACATAGATCAGGATGACTGGAGATGGCACCAATTTCAGCGGGATACTTTGGCCTTTTAAAGTTAAGGTCTTTCCCAAGTTTCAGTTTGAGGGAACACCCAGCAGTGATTAAGGCTAGGTAAGAAATGAGGCAAAAAATGACCCATTTTTACCTACTCAAAAAAAAAAAATCAATCTGGGAGGGGTTTCTTATCAAATTCAGCAGATTTTCTTGTCAAAACACAAACAATTGCTATTCATATTCACTTTCAGACATCAGAACCCTAACAATGACCTAGCAAGTCTTGAGCTGGTACCTATTGTTGGCCAATTAGTGAGAGCCTGAGTGATTTGGGTTTAAGGTAGGATCAAAAGCTCCATTTGAATCTTAATGAGCTTTTCATCAAAGCTTGGTTTTCTTTTTTTTTTTTTAATTAAAGCTTTTTATTTGTATAACATATGTATGGGTAGTACCTCAGCATTGATCTTTACAAAGCTTTTCATTACAAATTTTACCCCCAGTCCCCTCCCCTCCCCTAGATGGCAGGAAGTCCACTACATGTTAATAATGTTGAAATACTTGACAAGTTGTGCAAGAAAAATCCTATCTACAAGAAAAAAAAAAAGAAAATCAGAGAAAGGAAACACAATGCAAGCAAACCTCAATAGAGAGCATGAAAACGTTATATTGTGGTCCATATTTCATATCCCTCTCTCTGGGTGTATATGGTTTTCTTCACTGAACAATTGGAACTGGTTTGAGACAATTTTTTGTTGCAGAGAGCCATGTCCAT
>JAJPUD010015862.1:24787-35897 GCA_023553655.1 Myrmecobius fasciatus | reverse complement strand
GATAACTTTTTGAGCATAGCTCCAAATTGTTCTCCAGAATGGCTGTATCCGTTCACAGCTCCACCAACAATGCATCAGTGTCCCAGCCCTCCCACATCCCCTCCAACATTCATCATTAACTTTTCCTGTCATTTTAGCCAATCTGACAGGTGTGAAGTGGTACCTCAGGGTTGTCTTGATTTGCATTTCTCTGATCAATAGTGATTTGGAGCACCTTTTCATATGACTATAAATAGTTTTAATTTCATCCTCTGAAAATTGTCTGTTCATATCCTTTGACCATTTATTGATTGGAGAATGGCTTGAACTAAATGTTAATCTTTAAAATTTCTGTTATTAGTATCAATTAAATATTTAGCAAAGTTATAACTCTTAAACATCCTTAAATATTCACCCAAAATGTCATGTTATTTGAGAAACAATGGGTACATCTGTAAACATCTCATTTATGTTTATTACATCTATATTGTTGACATGATTTTGGCTAAGCATCTGTTAGTAGTTTCATACATCTGGTTAATGGTAAGTTTTAAAAAAATCTAGTTGACAAAATGCTGCAAGATAAAGCCTGATAATGGTTTTAGGATGAGCAAACAATACAAGCATTTAAAAAATAAAGTCAATGACACCGTTTATGAAAGAGCTAGTTCTATTACCTAGTCTCTAGAAGCTCAAAATTCTGGCTTCTAACAAATTAATACAAGAGATTTATAGTAAAAGAGTTCACAAATTTTGAGGTTCTTCATACTAAGTTGATCCTTTAAAGCAAGGGCTATTATCTGTGTATGTGTGTGTGTATGTGAGAAAGAGATGGACCCTTTTAGCAGTCTGGTAAAACCTATGGATTATTTTTATGTAAGTGCCAACTTTTTTTTTTTTTTTTAAAGTCCTTGGCCCCAAGTTAAGAACTTCTACTATGTAGAAATCACAAGGAACTTTCTCCTTCCTCCTCAACAACTTTCATCTTCAGGCTAAATTGTTTCATTATCTAAACCATAACCCCTACTATATAGATCTAAATGAGTAGCAATCAATTTACTCTACCCAACTCATCTCTGATTGAGCTTTACAAATCATTTTATATTTACTGGATACATTTCCTTTACAGACTCAGTGAAGTCGCAAAAGATGTCAGAAAAGACTGCTCAGGAAGATGATTCTTGAGTTTTTACCTGGTCATTCTATATTGAGTCACCTGCTTGACAGATACACTTTTTTTTTTAAAAATAATAAAGCCTTTTATCTTCAAAACAGTTTTCAATATTCCCTTACAAAACCTTGTATTCCATTTTTCCCCCTCTCTTTCCCCAACCCCTCCACTAGATAGCAAGTAATCCAATACATGTTAAACAAGTACAATTCTTCTGTACATATTTCCACAATTATCTTGCTGTGCAAGAAAAATCAGATCAAAAAGAAAAAAGAGAAAACAAAATGCAAGCAAACAACAACCCCCCCCCCCAATACCATATTATGATCCACACTCAGTCCCCACAGTCTTCTCTCTGGGTGAAGATGGCTCTCTCTGTCACAAGACTATTGGAACTGGGCTGACTCACCTCACTGCTGAAAAGAGCCACGCCCATCAGAACTAATCATCACATAATTTTGTTGCCATGTACAAAGAATGATCTCTTGGTTCTACTCACTTCACGCAGCAGTTTGTAAGTCTCTCCAGGCCTCTCTGAAATCATCTTGTTGGTCGTTTCTTACAGAACAATAATATTCCATGACATTCATATACAACAATTTATTCAGCCATTCTCCAAATGATGGGCATCTATTCAGTTTCAAGTTTTTAGCCACTACAAAAAGGGCTGCCACAAACATTTTTGCACATGTGGGAACCTTTCCCTCCTTTAAGATCTCTTTGGGATACAGACTCAGTAGAAACACTGCTGGATCAAAGGGAATGAACAATTTGATAGACCTTTGGGCAAAGTTCCAAATTGCTCTCCATAACAGTTGGATCCGTTCACAACTCCACCAACAATGTATTAGTGTCCCAGTTTTCCCACACCCCCTCCAACATTCATCATTATCTATTCTTGGAAGAAGACTAATTAGCAAAGAAGTGCTCTTACATACATGGAGCTCAACCCATCTAAATGAAAATTCCAGAACCAGTGTGATCTGACCAACAATAAAGGAATGACCTTCACAACAGAAACCTAATGCGTCTTACAATCAAGACAGTTAACTTGCATTTTTGTCAGATTTGGCTGTCACTAAGTTATCAAGTTTCTTAAGTTTGGGTGAAAATAATATAGACCACAGTTATTTTGATCTTTAATGTAAGATATGACCTGTTGAAAGTATAGCCTTCAGTATGTAATACTGTCTTAACAGTAATTTAGTTTAAATGAAGATGAATTATATTACAAGGGGGACTTTTAACATTTATGTTCTTCAAAACAGATGGAAATATGGGAACACTATTTTAACACCCTCTTTTTAAAAATACACTGTTGCTTTTTAAAAATCAATCCAATATTACATAGCTTTAACGGATAGTTAAAAAAATCAGATGTACCCTTTAGTTTCCCAACTAGTTGCTATCAAAATCTAAGTTGGATGAGTTAAGAAATGCCAACAATACATAGTACTGATCTAGAAATAAATTTTTAGCTGAATAAAATATTGAATACATAGGCAAAAAATAAAAACAAAAAACCAACCTAATCTTTTTAATGGAACTATATGAAACTATTAGAATCTGTGTTTAGGCTGCTCATATAGAGGAATTCTATTTTTAAAAGACAAAAATATGCATATTTGCAAATATTTCATTTCTTAGATGCCTTCTAAGGCACTGCTGAAATTTGCAACTATGCCCACAGAGCTATAAAACTGTGCATATCCTATGATCCAGCAGCCTCTCTATACTGGTCCTGTATGCCAAAGAGATCACAAAAGAGAAAAGAACCTACATGTCCAAAAATATTTGTAGCAATCCTTTTTGTAACGGCAAGAAACTAGAAATTGAATGGATGCCCATGAATTGGGGGAATGGATGAATAATTTATGGTATATGAAAGTAATAGAATACTATTGTTCTATAAGAAATGATGAGCTGGTTGATTTCAGAAAGACCCAGAAAGACTTACATGAACTGATGCTAAGTGAAGTGAGCAGAACCAAGAGAATATGGTATACTAGAAGCTAGAAGATTATAACTGATGGATGTGGCTTTTTTCAACCATGAGGTGATTCAAGGTGATTCCAATAGAAAGTGGCACCCACGTTCACAGAGAAAACTACGAAAACTGAATGTGGATCAAAGTATAGTGTTTTCACTTTTTTTGGGGGGGAAGAGGGGTTTGAAGTTGTTTTCCCCTTTTGATCTGATTCCCCCACACATGTACACATCATGACAAATATGGACATATGTTTAAGAAAACTGCACATGTTTAACCTGAATTGGATTGCTTGCTGTCTTGGGAAGAGAAAAGGGAGAAAAATTTGAAATACAAGATTTTGGGAAGGTGAATATTGAAAATTACCTTTGTATATATTTGGAAAAATAAAATACTATTAAAAAATAAATAAAAGGCACTGTCAAAAACAAAGCTATTTCTACTCAGGACATAACCCTATTAATCTAGAACTCACTAATTAGTCATTTATTTAGTAAGATTGAAAATTTTTGCATCCACAAGTTTTTCTTTTTTTTTTTCATCCTTCACTAACCTATTTGTTTGTTTGATTAAAGCTTTTTATTTGCATAACATATGTATGGGTAGTTCCTCAACATTGATCCTTACAAAGCTTTCAGTTACAATTTTTCCCCCCAGTCCCCTCCCCTTCCCTAGACGGCAGGAAGTCCACTACATATTACCTATATTAAAATACTTGACAAGTCAAATACATATTTCCATACTTATCTTGCTGTGCAAGAACAATCATAGCTACATGAACAAAAAATATCTGAGAAAGGAAACCCAATGCAAGCAAACATTGATAGAGATCATGGAAATGATATGTTGTGGTCCACATTTCATATCCCTCTCTCTGGGTGTATATGGCTTTCTTCACTGAACAATTCATCCACAAAAAACCCCCAATAATTAAGGATTTGAACTGTGGGAGTGAATCAAATAATTCTGAATGGCCTTCTCAAGTCCACAATTATGAAGTGTGTGTCTGTGTGTGTGTATGTGTGTATGTATATATATATAAGTGTGTGTGTGTATGTGTGTATGTATATATATATATATATATATACACACACAAATGCTAGTATATCCTTTTGCTGCTTAATAGTATCTGACTCTTCATGATCCAAAGGGATAATTGGCAGGTCAGGTCTTTTTATCCTCTGATACTATCCAAGATCAAATTTGCTATTTCCAAGATCCATATCATCTTCTGCTGTTCCTTTCTCCCTTTGTTTTCAATCTTTCCCAGACCAGGGTTTTTTCCATTCATTGATTCTTGTCTTTTCATTGTATGGCCAAAGTATTTTACCTTTCAACTTCAGTATCTGACCTTTCAATGAGTAGCCTAGATTAATATCTTTAAGTATCGACTGATTTGATCTCCTTGCTATGCAAGGAATTCTCAAAAGCACCATAGTTTGAGAGCATAATAGAAGAGCAGAAATCGATATCAACTATATACCACCATTGTGTGAAATACTCAAAGTGAAACAGTCCTTGATTTTTAAAGTTAAATGTTTGTCTGGAGAGATGACATGTATATACATAAGTATTCACAAAATAAATGAAAGGTAGTTTAAGGAAGAAAGGAAGGCACTAGCATTTAGGGGGAATCAGAAAAGACTACATTTATTTAGTTGGTTTATATTCTTAACATCTTTTTACACTCCACATATTTCCACTTTTGTTCTTAATAAATACATGACTTAAAACAAAAAAACACTGAAATTAAATGGTTTCTCCCTCCCCCTCACTCAAGTTCTCTTTATATAGTAACCCAAGGGACAAGACAACCTTGTTTGTACACAAATATCAGGAATTTCTTGGAAGTTAGATGATATAATGGAGCCAAAGTGTAAATATGGCTGGAAGAGAAAATGTTTTAATACAAAGACTAGTAGACCACCCTCCCACTCCAACTTTTTGCTAAGTCAAAGTAATTTCAAAATGACAGACCAAAAAAAAAAAAAAAATCATTCTTTAGCATTACTTTTCATGTCTAAAGTTTCAATCGATAAGTAGGACATGTGAATATGGGAACAGGTTTTCAACAGTTCTCAAAATTCAACCACTTTAAACATGAGTAGGTTTTGAGATGAATACCAATACAAATAATGGTGGCTGGAATTTTTTATCCAGAAGTTATATTGGCTCAAGCTCATCCCTTAAGCAAAAAGGTCTGGATGGACCAAGTTAAGTCATTTTAATTTTAATATACCACTCAGGGATGTTTTAATTTTAGGGTAAAACCAAAGTGAAACAATGCAAAATTATTTGCTTTAATCTGCTAATATCACAAAGATTATAAACCATATTTTTTCTGAAATTCTTTCTATCCCTCTTTTAAAAAAAGTTAAATGTCCTTTTAATCCTTTAAAAGCAAAAATTCTAATTCCAAAAAAGAAGTTTATTAATAATCTACAATTTTTATTTTGGAATTGTAAAAGCTCTATCTTCTACTAATGCATGTTCTTGGAATAATGGAATTTTAATAGAACAGGAAAAACCACTATTGGTAAATCATTAAAGTAAGATTTTAGGAGTCACTTGGGGATATTCTGTTGCTGAGAATAAAAAAAGCAAGACCTTATTTTGCTTTGCTTCTAGGGAATGTCTACAAGTTATCAACTAAGATAAAAATTAGACACTTTCAACAAGTGATAATGCAAAGCAGGAGTCTGGTAGGCTTTAGATAAGGGCAACAAGCTGGCTAACATATGAAACTGCAAATTTCTAAATTTAACACCAAAATCTAATCAAGTTTTAATGTAATAAACATGTATATGACTAGTGAATTATGGGTATGAAATAAAGAACCAAAACAAGTTGTTCCATAAGTCAAACATCTATACCAATTAGGCCACAAATGATTCACTGATTTATTAACTTTAAATGTTCTCACATCTTTGTTAAATTAATATCGCTGGGATATGAGTTTAGTCCCTTCTTAGGAAGAACACTGGTGGTGAAACAATTAGAAGCTGAAATGGACAAATCCCTTCAAAGTGATGTTGAATACTAAATCAATAGTACTTTTCACAAATCAAATTCTTGTTCCTTATAGAATGTATGAGAAATTTGTGTCTTGATTTAACTTTGGATGCATTATACTTCACTAGTCTTTGTGTTTTCTTTCTCTTAAAAAGGCCTATATAAAACCAGGAAAATAACTTGACATTTATAGAGAGCTTTCAGGAAGCAAGGGTAGCAGATCAAGCTAGCTTGGAGACCTATCCAAATTCTATCTCTGGCTACTATGAGGGAGGTAAGCAAAGATAGGTTATTTTACCTCTCAGTGCTTTTAAGTAATTCCAGTTCTCCAAAGATACAATACTTTCATCTGGGAGTTCTCTATAATAATGGATTTCAGGCCTAGTCCCTCTTCCTCTCTTTAAGGTTCGAAAAGCAATTAGTCATCAACCATTTATTAAGTGCTTATGCTTACTATGCCCTAAATACTATGCTAGGTCATCAGGATTCAAAGAAAGACAAAACCGTGGTCCCTGACTCAGAGCTAACATTCCACTGAAGAGACAACATGTACCAGCGGTATGGAGAACAGAATGGATAAGGGAAGAGACCAATTAAGACACCATTAAATTAAACCAGGTGAGAAGTGGGGAAAAAAAAAAAAAGCCATACCAAGAGTGGTGGCTGTGTTTAAAGAAAGGAAAAGACAAAACTGGAAACTGGATTCAGCAAGTGATTTGATATATGGGAATGCAATGGGAGATAAGAAGTTTGGCTGGCTTTACCAATGTGAGCCTGGATGACAGGAAAGATAGGAGGGAGACAGAGAATCCTAAGGGAGAAGTAGGTGGTATGGGGATGAAGGCCAGCCTTGGGGATCAGGAAGTTTCATCTTCATGAGTTCAAATCTGGCCTCAGACTCTTATTAATTGTGTGACCCTGGACAAATCATTTAAACTAAATCACTAGTTTCTTCATCTGTAAAATGGGCTGGAAAAAAGAAATACTAAACCACTCCAGTGTCTGTCAAGAAACACCAAATAGGTTAATGAGATCAACAATAAAAGGAGATAGATTTGGGGACAGCATGAATTCTAGTTTGAACATGTTAAATCCGAGATGTTTACAGGACTTCAAGGTACACATGTATAGTAGACCATTGGTAATGATGGTCAAGAGTTCTTGAAAGAGGAACAGAATCAAGAATGACAGGTAAAAAAACATGTGAAGTCAATGCCCTTCCTACGCCCTCCTAACTACTTCTCCAAAAAAGATCTAAAATGAAAATGTACAAAACCAAATATTAATTAAGAAATCAAAGAAAAAAAAAAAACAAAAAACAAAAACCATGAATCATTTTTCCAAATCAGCTAGGCATAGGGAGATAGGGAGGTCTGCAAACACTGGGAAAGGTTCTATTAAAGAAGGATCAGGAAAAGCATAAGGGAAAGATGTGTATTAGGGTGAAGAGAGATCCCAGAGCCAGAATACCTGAACTTGCACAAAGTATAAGTATAAGTTTCAAAGAGCAGCCCTATTGGTCACTATCCAGTTCCAGGTCAAAGATGATAGACTAAGACTTGCACCTAGGTGTGGTTTTACAGGATTTAACAAAGAGTTGAGAACCCTGAGCTGTGGAACTAGTAAAAAGCAACTTCAGAAGCCAGAAGAGGGAGTGTGCCTTAGACTCTCAGGACATTAATTCCATTCTCCAGTCCAGACTGAAGCCTGAGGAGGAATAGTAACAGTAGGAATCCCAGACTAAAGATAAACTTACAGCTGTCACTGTAAACCATCAGTTTCCCAGCTGGTTGACAGTGGGTAACTGAACAGCAGTCAACTGAAAGTCTAAATGGGATAAGGCTACACACCAGGGTGCTTGTAAACCCAAGTCATGAAAATGCAGGGCTCAAACTGGAAGGAGGTGGGTGGACTTCATCCTGATTCAGAATCACTTTGGCAGCACTGAAATCTTATATGTCTCTAGCCTGAACTGTCCCTGAGTCTATGGAATGATATACTACTCAATATCCCAAGACAGCAGAAATAAGACCAGTACATCTTTACTGTCCTTCCACTTACGTCATTTATATCTTGGACACAAAGTTATTTGCACATTGTCTCTTCCATTAGAATTTGAATCCCAAGGGTTTAGGATAGCCTAGAATATAGTTAGTGCTTAATAAATGCTTGCCATTTAGTAAAATGCTATTCAAATGCAAATAAAAGCTATGTATACATAAAATATACAATTTTAAAATTATATATTAAAGCTTTAGAGTAATTTCCCCCCCCGAGGCACTTGAGGTTAAGTGACTTGCCCAGGGTCACACAGATAGGAAGTGTTGTGTCTGAGGCCAGAGTTGAACTCAGGTCCTCTTGACTTCTGGGCTAGTGCTCTATCCACTACACCAACTAGCTGCCCCTATATATTTATATAGCTGCCCCTATATACATAGATATTAGAGATATAGATATATAGATAGATAGTAGATTAACTAAGTAATTCCATGATATGAGAAATAGTAACAAAAAAGTCAAAATATTGGTGGGAAAAGAAAAAAATGTAAGACATGTCATACTAAAAACAATTGAGCAGTTGGAAGAGATAATTTAAGAATCACTGATCTACATGAAAATCATAAGCTTCACCCCTACCAAAACAAAGTATTTATACATTTTCAAGAAATCATAAAAGGAAACTGCTTAGAGCTTTTAAAATCAGGGGACAAAGAGAAATAATCTACCAGTTATTTTCTGAAGGGAACTCCAAAATGAAAACTTCTAGGTCAAAGGAAAAAAAAACAAAAACAAACTACTGCAAGCATTCTTCTTTTTTTTTTTTGCTAAGGCAATTGGGGTTAAGTGACTTGCCCAGGGTCACACAGCTAGAAAGTGTTGAGTGTCTGAGACCAAATTTGAACTCAGGTTCTTCTGACTTCATGGCTGCTGCTCTAGCCACTGCTCCACCTAGCGGCCCCTTATTGCAAGCATTCTTAAAGAATTCAAGTACTGAGGAGTCATGTCAGAATCATATAAGATGTAGCAGTCAATACGATAAAGGATCACAGATTCTGGAACGTGAAATTCCAGAAAGCAACCAAGAATAACTTAACTCATGCGGGGGGGGGGGGGGGAAGAACCTCTATTAAAAATAAGATTTCTAAGCATTCCTGATGAAAACACCAAAGTTACAGAGAAACTTTTAAGTTTAAACATAGAATTTAAGAGAAATTAAAAAGTAAGCAGCTCATTATTCTAGTACAGGGAGATGATACATGTGTTTTCTCTGTATATCCTATCCTCATAAGGGATCATAAAGGGAGTCTAAACTAGGAATGATTGTTACAACAAACTGGTTAAAGGACGAAAGAACACATAATATACATGCACATAAATACATTTGATTAAATAGAGAAACAGGAAGGAAACAGACAAGAGAAATGGAAATGAGAGGAAGATAGACTAAAGTGAGGGTGATATTTGTAGCTTTTTTTCCCCCAGTAGCAAAGAATTGGAAATTGAGAGAATGCCTATCATTTGGGGGTATGGTTGAAGAGTTAATAGTTTGTAAATGTGATAAAGTACTAATGTGTAAGAAAATGATGAAGTGGACAATTTCACAGGAAACACGGGAGACTTATATGAACCAATATAGAGTGAAGTAATTAGAACTAGAAGAACATTTTATACAATGAAAACATTAGGAACTCTAATCAGCATACTGACCACCATGATTCCAGAAGACTAATGATTATACATGTCACACACTTCAGGTGTATAGAGTACAGAGAGGTGAAGAACAAAAATACAGAATGAGACATACTACACACAGAGACACACAGACACAGACTTCATGAGAAAAATTAGGGCTAAATACACTGATTTGGGAGTTGTCTAAATAGACTAAAACTGGGGGAGCTTTTCAGTTCAAAAAAGTATATAGTAATAGCAGTATTGTAAGGATGTGCAACAGTGAATGACTTAGCTATTCTCAAGCAATAGAAGGACCCAAGACAATTTTGAAAGGATTTAGGATGATAAAAAATGCAGTTCACTTCCAGAAAAAGAACTGAAGGAGTCCGAGTGCAGATTGAAGCATATACCACAGACAGAGAAAGACTGCATGGAGAGGAAGCACAAGACATTAAATCTTAGGGAATATCCATATTTTGCGGGTGAAAGATGATAATCCACAAAAGAAGACCAGAAAGAGTGGTCAAATAGATAAGAGGAAACACAAAAGAATATCATAGAAACCATGAGTGTTTGACTTTGTCAAAAGGTACTTATAAGTCAAACTGAAAACTAAAAAGGACTGAAAGGAAGATGGAAGCTAAATGAATATGAGGAGAAAGAAGGCTCAATATACACTAAATAACAGGCATGAAGATAATCTTGAAGAGAAAAAAGCTGGATCCTGTTGGGAGGAAGTTGTTGCTTATCTTCCAAGGAATAATGATGTGGATCTCCAGGTGTTGTCAGATAAAGAGATCATCCAGTAAGAGTAAAAAAAAAAAAAAAAAAGAGAAACAGTAGTGGCTGACTCTGTTGAAGGACTGTATAATAATACTAAAGGTTTGCAAGACATCACAAAGAAATTTCCGAAACTTGTCATGCCAGATTTCTAGAACAAAACTCTTGATAATTTACATAGATGTAAATAATGTTAAAAGGAGCTTGTATAAAAAGCTAAATATCATGAAGATATAGGCAAGAAAATGAAGACTTTAGGGAACAGGTAGTTTTCAATCAACTAATGAAAAAACAAGCATTTATTAAGAGTGTACCATGTGGTAATTGGAAATTAAATAATCTAATCCTGAAGAATGAATGGGTGAAAGAGCAAATCATAGACACAATCAATAATTTCATCCAGGAGAATGACAATAAGGAGACAACATACCAAAATTTGTGGGATACGGCCAAAGCGGTTATAAGGGGCAATTTTATATCTCTAGATGCTTACTTGCATAAAATAG
>JAJPUD010015862.1:0-14787 GCA_023553655.1 Myrmecobius fasciatus | reverse complement strand
AATGCAGACAAGATTAGGAGGGAAGCATCAAATTGGGAAATCATCTTTACATTTAATGGTTCTGATAAAGGCCTCATTTCTAAAATTTATAGAGAATTGTCTCATATATATAAGAATTCAAGCCACTCTTCAATAGATAAGTGGTCAAGGGATATGAACAGACAATTTTCAGATGATGAAATTAAAACCATCTCCAGTCATATGAAAAGTTGCTCCAAATCACTATCAATCAGAGAAATGCAAATTAAGACAACTCTGAGATACCACTACACAGCTGTCAGATTGGCTAAAATGACAGGAAAATATAACGATGAATGTTGGAGGGGATGTGGGAGGGCTGGGACACTAATACATTGTTGGTGGAACTGTGAACGGATCCAACCATTCTGGAGAGCAATTTGGAGCTATGCTCAAAAAGTTGTCAAACTGTGCATACCCTTTGACCCAGCAGTGTTTCTACTGGGCCTATATCCCAAAGAGATCTTAGAGGAGGGAAAGGGACCCACATGTGCAAGAATGTTTGTGGCAGCCCTTTTTGTAGTGTCTAGAAACTGGAAACTGAAGGGATGCCCATCAATTGGAGAGTGGCTGAATAAATTATGGTATATGAATGTTATGGAATATTATTACTCTGTAAGAAACGACCAGCAGGACGATTTCAGAGAGGCCTGGAGAGACTTGTATGAACTGATGCTGAGTGAAACGAGCAGAACCAGGAGATCATCATGCACAGCAACAACAGTATTACATGATGATCAATTCTGATGGACATGGCTCTCTGCAACAAAGAATTGTCTCAAACCAGTTCCAATTGTTCACTGAAGAAAACCATATACACCCAGAAAGAGGAACATGAAATATGGACCACAACGAAACATTTTCATGATCTCTATTGACATTTGCTTGCATTGTGTTGCCTTTCCCTGATTCTTTTTTTTTTCTTGTAGATAGGATTTTTCTTGCATAACTTCTCAAGCATTTCAACATTATTAACATGTAGTGGACTTCCTGCCATCTAGGGGAGGGGAGGGGACTGGGGGTAAAATTTGTATTGGAAAGCTTTGTAAAGATCAAGGTTGGGGAACTACCCATACATATGTTATACAAATAAAAAGCTTAAAAAAAAAAAAAAAAGAGTGTACCATGTGCAAGGTACTGGTTTAAAACAATTATCACCACAAAAATCTCCCCCCAAAAGAAAATTAAAAAAAAAAACAAACCAAAACAAGAAAAAGCACATGCCTTCAAATAGTGTACATTTTAATAAGGAAGACACTTACTTATAAATATATACAACATATATAAAGACAAAAGCTTTAGAAAAGAATTTGGGGATCTCTTATTCTGCCAAAAGCAAAGCAACTTGCCTTAGTTTTAAATTTCACGTTTCAAAAGGTAAAGTTGGGGGAAAAAAAAAAAGGTAAAAAATGAGGACAATTTCTATTCTGGATATAATATAATTTACATTTATAAAGAATGAGTAGATATGAGAACCTTGGTGAGAAGCTACCACTTTATTTCAGAATTTATGATCGAAGGGAGTAAAACTGATAATAGTTTGACATGCAATTTAGATTTGGGAAGATGAGACTTTAGAGGGTTTAGAGCAAATGAGAGGGAGAGTAAGTATAGAAAAAGTCAATCCAAATAAAATGGTAAATTCTCAAGAAGTAAAACCTAACAACTTCAACGAGAAGCCACTGATGAAATTTTAGACTAACGTGGATAAGTTTATCAACCAACTTAGATTCTTTAAGTTATAGAGAAACAGAAAGATTAATATAAAACTAGGGTATAATTCCAAAAAGTATAATGTCAAATGTCACAAAGTTCAGTCTGAAGTTTATGAGACAAAGGACACCAGAAAGCTTAAAAAAAAATAAAATGGGAACAAAGAAGATCAAAAGGAGATCCATTTCTCTGGATAGGGGAATAGGTCAAGACCAAGCAAATAATAGGAAAAACAGACAATTCTGATCACATAAAATTAAAAAGTTTTTGCGCAAGTACAGCTAAAATTAGAAGGGAAACAAATAAATGGGGAAAAAACTGCAGCAATTTTTTTCTGGTAAATGTCTTATTTACAAGATTATATAAGAAATGGATTCATATTTAGAAGAATAAGTCATTTTTTGACTAAAAAAAAGGATAACAGGCAGTTTTCTTTCTTTTTTTAAACAGCTTTTCAAAATATTTTTCAAATTTTATTTTCAAAATATATGCAAAAATAAGTTTTCAACGTTCATCCTTGCAAAACCTTGTGTTTCAAATTTTTCTCCTTCCCTTCTATGCACTCCTCCTCTATACAGCAACTAATCTGTTAAATGTGCAATTCTTCTATACATACTTACATATTTACATGCTAGACAAGAAAAATCAGATCAAAAAGAAAAGAAATGAGAAAAAAAGCAAGCAAACAACAAAAAAGGTGAAAATACAAGTTGTGATCCACACTCAGTCACCATAGTCCTCTCTCTGGATACAGATGGCTCTCTTCATCAGAAGACCACTGGAACTGGCCTGAATCATCTTACTGTTGGAAAAGAGCCATGTCCATTGATCATCACAATCTTCTTATTGTTGTGTACAATGTTCTCTTAGTTCTACTCACTTCATGAGATCCTTCTCAAATCATCCTGCTGATCGTTTCTTGTAGAACAATATTCTACAACATTAATATACTACAATTTATTCAGCCATTCCTCAACTGAAGGGCATCTACTCAAGTTTCCAGTTTGTTGCCACTACAAAAAGGGTTGCTACAAACATTTTTGGACATGTGGATCCTTTTCCTTTTTATGAGCTCTTTGGGATACAAATTCAGTGAAGATACTATTAGATCAAAGGGTATATGTAACAGGCAGTTTTCTAAGAAAGAAAGCCAAATTATCAATAGCCATAAAAAAAGCTCCAAATAATTAATAATTATGCAAATTAAGTACATTTTGATTTCATACCTTATAACTTGTAAAACTAGCAAAACTGTGGGGAAAAAAGGATAACAATTGTTGGAGGAGCTGTAGGAAAAAAAAAAATACCCTAATCCACTATTAGTGGAGTTGCAAATTGGTCCTGCCATTCTGTAAGACAATTTGGAACTATGACTAAGAAATTGTTAAACTGTGCCTATTTTTGATCCACTGATACCAACACTAGAATTTTAAGAGATTAAAGAAAAAGGAAAAAGACTAATATCCACAAAAAAATATTTGTAGTAGCAAATTAACAGTAGCAAATATCTAAGGGAGTAACCATAAGAAAAAATACAAGGGACAGTTTCAGTGAAATATGGGAAAATCTATGAACTACTATTGAATGAAGTGAGCAGAAAAAACCAGGAGAACAATTTATACAATAAAAACACCACTAAAAAAGTACCTCTGAAATAATACCAATCAACTTTTATTCTAGAGAATTGATTATAAAGTCTGATAACCAGCTTCAGAGAGGTAGATGATGGACACTGACAAAGGACAAAGCCAATATAAGAATCATTTTGTCTGATAATTCATATTTGTTACAAGGGCTTTATTTTTCTCTCTTTGTATTCAGTTCCATTCCCCTTCAATTGAGGAGAGAAAAGTTTACTCACTGAAAAAATAAATCATTTTTTTTCTTTTTTTAAACTTTTTCTTTGCAAAACATATGTATGAGTAATTCTTCAACATTGACCCTTACAAAGCTTTCTGTTACAATTTTTTTCCCCCTAGTCCTCACCCCTCCCCTAGATGGCAGGAAATCCACTACATGTTAATTATGTTAACATACTTGACAAATCAAATATATGTGTACATATTTCCACACATCATTTTTGTGTAAGAAAAAAAAATTAGAGAAAGGAAACACAATGCAAGCAAACATCAATAGAGCATGAAAATGTTATGTTGTGGTCCACACTTCATATCCCTCTCTCTAGGTGTATATGGCTTTCCTCACTGAACAATTGGAACTGGTTTGAAACATTTCATTGTTGAAGAGAGCCACATCTATCAGGACTGATCATCTTGTTGTTGCCCTATACAATGATCTCCTGGTTCTGCTCATTTCACTCAGCATCAGTTCATGCAAGTCTCTCCAGGCCTCTCTGAAATCATCCTGCTGGTCGTTTCTTATAGAACAATAATATTCCATAACATTCATATACCATAATTTGTTCAGTCATTCTCCAATTGATGGGCTTCCATTCAGTTTCCAGTTTCTAGCCACTACAAAAAGGGCTGCCACAAAATTCTTGCACATGGGGAGCCCTTTCCCTCCTTTAAAATCTCTTTGGGATATAGGCCCAATAGAAACACTGCTGGGTCAAAGGGTATGCACAGTTTGATAACTTTTTGAGCATAGCTCCAAATTGCTCTCCAGAATGGTTGGATCCGGTCACAGTTCACCAACAATGCATCAATGTCCCAGTCCTCCCACATCCCCTCCAACATTCATCTTTATCTTTTCCTGTCATTTTAGCCAATCTGACAGGTGTGTAGTGGTACCTCAGAGTTGTTTTAATTTGCATTTCTCTGATCGATATTGATTTGGAGCAACTTTTCATATGACTAGAGATTGTTTTAATTTCATCATCTGAAAACTGTCTGTTCATATCCCTTGACCACTTATCTGTTGAAGAGTGGCTTGAATTCTTATATATGAGACAATTCTCTATACATTTTAGAAATGAGGCCTTTATCAGAACCATTAAATGTAAAGATGATTTCCCAATTTGATGCTTCCCTCCTAATCTTGTCCAACCATTCTGGAGAGCAATTTGGAGCTATGCTCAAAAAGTTATCAAACTGTGCATACCCTTTGACCCAGCAGTGTTTCTATTGGGCCTATATCCCAAAGAGATCTTAAAGGAAGGAAAGGGACCCACATGTGCAAGAATATTTGTGGCAGCCCTTTTTGTAGAGGCTAGTAACTGGAAACTGAATGGATGCCCATCAATTGGAGAATGGCTGAACAAATTATGGTACATGAATGTTATGGAATATTATTGCTCTGTAAGAAACGACCAGCAGGACGATTTCAGAGAGGCCTGGAGAGACTTGCATGAACTGATGCTGAGTGAAATGAGCAGAACGAGGAGATCATTATACATGGCAACAACAATACTATATGATGATCAATTCTGATGGACATGACTCTCTTCAACAATGAAATGCTTCAAACCAGTTCCAATTGTTCGGTGAAGAGAGCCATATACACCCAGAGAGAGGGATGTGAAATGTGGACCACAACATAACATTTTCATGTTCTCTATTGAGGTTTGTTTGCATTGCATTTCCTTTATCAGATTATTCTTTCTTGTAGATATGATTTCTCCTGCACAAAAAACGATGCAATAACTATACATATATTCGATTTCTTAAGTATTCTAACATAATTATCATGTAGTGGATATCCTGACATCTAGGGAAGGGGTGGGGAGTAGGGGGGAAAAATTTGTAACAGAAAGCTTTGTAAGGGTTAATGTTTAGGAATTACCCATACATATGTTTTGCAAATAAAAAGTATTAATAAAAAAATTAATTAAAAAAATTTGCATTTCTCTGATCAGTAGTGATTTGGAGCAACTTTTCATATGACTAGAGATGGTTTTAATTTCATCATCTGAAAATTGCCTGTTCATATCCTTTGACCACTTGTCTATTGAAGAGTGGCTTGAATTCTTATAAATATAAGACAATTCTCTCTATATTTTAGAAATGAGGCCTTTATCAGAACCATTAAATGTAAAGATGATTTCCCAATTTGATGCTTCCCTCCTAATCTTGTCTGCATTAGTTTTATTTGTACAGAAACTTTTTAACTTAATATAATCAAAATTATCTATCTGGTGTTCAATTAAGAGTTCCAGATCTTCTTTGGACATAAATTTATTCCATCTCCACAGGTCTGAGAGGTAAACTATACTACGTTCCTCTAATTTGCTTACAATATCACTCTTTATATCTAGATCATGAACCCACTTAGATCTTATCTTGGTATGTGGTGTTAGGTGTAGGTCAAGCCCTAATTTCTTCCATACTAGTTTCCAATTTTCCCAGCAGTTTTGGCCGAATCGTGAGTACTTATTGGATATCCATTTTTAAAATGTTCAATTGATGATGTAGGATTGAAGCTTGAGGAATAAAGTAAAATTGAGATCTGGTAACCATCTGTATGACTGATAATTAAACTCATGGGAATTAAGGTAAAAATCAAGAGGTTCTTATTCTGGGGTCTTTAAGATACCCCAAGGAATCCAAGAGTAGATTTCAGGAATTTTGGGAAATCAAATGCGAAAAAATTACACCTGTATTTTTACTAATCTCTAACTAAAATTTTGCATTTCCTTTAAATACGAATTTGATAACATCATCCTGACTATGTTTAAGGAGGCTAGTATAGTAGTCTTTGACAAAAATAGTAAAAGTTGCTGAAGGGCAACCAGGATGGTGAGGCAAGTCAATGCCATGAGTAGTCAGTGAAGGAATAGGGAAAATTAGATTGGAGAAGATTTAGAAGAAAAATGATAGCTTTTCTATTTGAAGTGCTGGCATGCAAGAACTATACTTTCTCTGCTTGGCCTTGGAAAGTTCTTCCAACTCTGAGATTTTGTGAAACAAACGTAAGCGTCAATCATATTTTAGGGAGTAGAGTAATCCATTCAACTTTTAAGAAAGAGGCAAATCAGGAGATGCAGACATACTCCCACAGCTACCACCTCCAAATAGTTTTCACAATGAATTCCAGGTTCAGCAATACTTATATTTCAAACACTCTAAAAACAAAACTTAGGCAAGTCTTTATAATAGTTTGAATGCATGTAACTGATGTTAAATAATAAGGCTTTTAAGTTTTTTGTATTAAATTGATATGAAATTGTTGCTTTCATAAGCAATTCAGGAAGGAAGATGGTACTGTTTGCTGCTATAAGTCTGTTACATAATAAAATGCTAAATATTCACTGTGCAGATGCTTCAAAGAGAAAGATGTATGCATCTGAATTTGGAGTCTTCTTTTATATGGCTTGCTTTTCTTTTTATTGTTCATTGTTCACAATTTTTCATTATGTCCAATTCTTCATTGATTCCACTTGGCACATAGTGGAGTGGTTTGCCATTTCCCACTCTAGCTCATTTTATAGATGAGGAAATTGAAGCAATCAAGGTTGTGATTTACCCAAGGTCACACTGAGTGTCTGAGGCTAGATTTGAAGTCAGATCCTCCTGACTACTACACCACCTAGATGCTCCTGGATTTAAAAAAATATATATATGTAACAAAATCAACATGTAATTTTCAAAATTGTCCTATTGGTCTGGAATTCTTTCTGGCCTTTCTGTTTACTCCTACCCTAAAACTTTCAAGAATTTTTTCTCTCTCACCTCCTATCAAAAAGAAATACAGTACTCCTGTGTCATCATCATAATCAAGCACAAAAACAAAAAAACAACAAAAACCTGCCAAAACACCATTCTTTACCGTGTCCAAAAATTTGTTTTGTATTCTGCACTATCAGTAAACCAACTTTTTAAATTGGGTAGTGTTGTTCTTAGTCCTCTGGAATCTCAGTTGATCATTCAGTTAGAATTCCCCAGTCTTTCAGAATGGTTCATATTTACAATATTGACATTATAGTATAAATTGCTTTTCTGCCTCTGCTCACTTTAAACTAGTCATCTTAGGTATCTTTGAAACCATCCTTTTTTTCATTTCTTACAACACAGTAGTACTCCATTACATTCCTTTTACTACTGTTCATTTAGTCTTTTTAGATAATCTGCAGCAAGTTTCTCAGATAAAGTCCTCATTTCTAAGATACATAAGGAATTGACTTAAATTTAAAGAATAAGATGTTTGATAGTCTAACAATTTGAACAGGCAACTCTCAAGAGAAGACGACCAGGGTGTTTATGGGGGAAAAAAAAATCATCTTCCAAACCTCCAATTAAGAGAGAAATGAAAAATCATACCCACAAAATGGGCAAAGCTGACAAAAAGGTTTTTATTAAAAAAAAAAAAAAAAACCAAAAACCAAAAACCAAAACACAAAAAACAAATAACGGATGAACTGTGAGAAAACGTTTACACTAATGCAGTGATGGGGAATGTGAATTGGTCCAACCATTTGGGAAAGAAATTTGGGATTATGCACCAAAAATTACTCAATAATACATGTCCTTTGGCCAAGAGATACCAGTGCTATAACCTATAAGGCTATAGCCTAAAGAGATCAAAGGAAGATAATGACCTATGTGGACTTTTTCTTTTTTCTGCTGTGGCAATTGGGGTTAAGTGACTTGCCCAGGGTCACATAGCTAGGAAGTGTTAAGTGTCTGAAGCCAGATTTGAACTCAGGTCCTCCTGACTTCAGGGCTGGTGCTGCTCTATCCACTACACTACCTAGCTGCCCTACAAAAACTTTTATACCAGTTTTTTCGAAATAGAAATTAACAGGGATCTGATTATTACAATTTTGACTTACTGTCTTCTCAAGTTCCCCAATATAATTAATGGAGCCTTACACCAATCCATTTGTTGTTTTAGGATTCCCCAATTCTGATCATCCAGAGTCTTACCTGCATTAGGTTTAAGTGCAATGCTTATACAGGTCTCACAAATGTACCCATATATTCTTTCCTACTCTCTAATTTCCGTGACTGCTAAACTCATTCCTTGCCCCAATAACACTGATATTGCCCTGCCAAGTTAATCTTGGATTACCTCCACCATCAGCTGCTTTTGCTCCTTTACAACTGCTGCTTCTCCTGAACAGAAAACTACAAAATCTTGTTTACTGAGTCCAATACATGCTTATACTGCCCAGCCTCAATGGGGTCCTTAGTATTGTAAGGTAATCCTTTTCCACTTCCTTAATTAGGTCAGCTCTCCTACTCCTATAGTAGTTCTTCCAAATCTTTTCATCCCTCCTCAAACTTACTATAACTCACCTCATCCTCTCAGCTGAGAATCTTAGCTCTTATCTTACAGAAAAAAAAATGGAGGCCATTTGCTAAGACCTCCTTCTTTTTACCTCCCATTTCACATCACCAGATTTCTGCCAGTATTTCCTCTTTCACTCCTGTGTCAACCAAATGAAGTACCCTTTTCCTTGACAAGGCAAACTTTTATATGTACACGTGATCCTTTCCCAACCTGTCTTTTTTGCCTATTACCTCAATTCCACTCTCATTTACTTTGAATCACACTTCCTGTCTACTGGTTACTACCCTCAAGTCTCCCACATTCGTACAAAACACTTGATCTATCCATCCCTGCTAGCAACTGACCCTTCTCTTCCTCTTCGGAAACTAAACTCTTTGACATGGTCATCTACGATAGGTGTCTCCACTTCCTTTCCTCCCACTTTCTTCTTAAATCTACAGTCTGGCTTCTAACCCTCATCCCTCCACAGAAATTATTCTCTCCAAAATTATTGACAACCTCTAAATTGCCAAATATAATTTTTTCTTAATTCTCATCTTTCTCAATCTCTCTGCAACCTTTGCCACTGTTGGTTACCGTCTTCTCCTTGGTATTTCACCTTTAGATTTCAGTGACATTACACTTGTCTGGTGTTTCTCCATCTCTGATCATTCCTTCTCAGTCTCTTTTGCTGGATGTTCATTACCTAGGTTTCACTCTCTAGAAGTGAGTGTCCCTTGTGGCTCTATTGCTATCATTCTGGTTCATGCCCAGGCTACTGCAATAGCCTGATTTTACCCACCACAAGTTTCTCCCAACTTCTGCCTCCCACTTCGCTGTCAGTGAACTTTCCAAAGTATGTCATCTGACCATGTGATCTCTTGCTCAATAAAATCAAATAGTTCCTTAACAGCTCCAGGATCAAATGTAAAATCTTCTATTTGGCATTCCAATTAAGAATTCGGCCCTCCCTCTCTTTCCAATCCTCTTAACACTTTATATTCGGTGCCCCTCCCCCCAAACCTTCCTGATGCACTCAATACTAGCCTTCTTACTTTTCTTCAAATAAAAGACGCCTTACTCATCTCTTGACTCACTGGCCTCCATTCCTGAAACACTCTCCTTCCTCATCTCTGCCTCCTGACTTTCATGGCTTCCTCCAAATCCCAGCTAAAAACAGTTCTTTCTTTCCTTATGCCCTTTAATTCTACTGCTTCTCTTATCCTCTTATCCTATATATTGTTTGCTTATACAGTTATCTACATGTTATTTCTCTCCCCTATTAAGCTTATGAGCTTCTTGAGATCAGAGATTTTTTTTTATCCCTTTCTGCATCCTCAGACCTTAAGTCAGTGATTAGCACATAGTATTTAATAAAAGTGGCTAACTCCACTGTATTGGAACTGATCTTTTCTCAATTTTCCTTTTCCTGAAATCTTTAAATGAATACTCCTTTAGCCTGCTTTACTTTAACAGGAAGCTGAGATAGGCAGCTATTTACTCAAAGGTCTGAATGGGTCTTCTGAACTCCATTCCCACACTATCAAACCCCTTCATACCTAGCTTCTGCCCACTTCCTCTTTCTACCCTTCTTATAGATTACTTTACCCTCATCTACCCTCTTCCCCACCAAGTACTCTTCCACTCCCTCATCTCTCAGCCACAGGCATTTTCATTGACTCTCCCCATTCCTGGAATGTTCTCCTTCCTCACCTTTACCTTCTATTTTCCTGCAAGTCCCAGGTAAACTCTCACCTTCTCCAAGAGACCTTTCTAAATCCCTCTTATATGAAATTGATTATTTCCTACTTTTCCTGTATATACAGTTTTTTGGCTCAAAGTTGTGCGCATAATTAAGATAACTCTGAAGTATCACTACACACCTTTCAGGAAGATAATGATAAATGTTGGAGGGCATTGGAAAACTTGCAACACTAATGCACTGTTAGAGTTGTGAACTGATCCAACCATTCTAGACAGTAATTTGGAACTATGCTCAGAAGGCTATCAAACTGTCCATATCCTTTGATCCAGCAGAGATCCCTGTATTCCAAAGAGATCTTAAAGGAGAGAAAGGGATTCACATGTACAAAAATGTTTGTGACAGCCCTTTTTACAGTGGCAAGAAACTGGAAGTTAAGTGGATGCCCACCAGTTAGAGAATGGCTGAATAAGTTATGTATATGAATGTTATGGAATATTATTGTTCTGTAAGAAATGATCAGCAGGATGATTCAGAAAGGCCTGGGCAGACTTATGTGAACTGATGCTGAATGAAGTGAGCAGAACCAAGAGAACATTGTACACAGCAACAAGAATGTGATGATCAATTTTGATGGACTTGGCTTTTTTCAACAGTGAGGTGATTCAGAGCACTTCTAATAGATGTGGGATGTAAAGTGACACCTACTTTCAGAGAAAAACTATGGAGACTTAATGTGGATCAAGGCATAGTATTTTCACCTTTGTTATTTACTTTCTTATTATTTTTTTCATGGTTTTCCCTTTAGTCTGATTATTCTTGCACAGTATGATGAATATGGAAATGTTTATAAGAATTATATTTATTTAATTTATATTGGATTGCTTGCTGTTTTGGGGAGGGGGAAAGGAAAGGGAAAAAAATGGAACACAAGGTCTTGCAAAGTTGAATGTTGAAAATTATCTTTGCATGTATTTGGAAAAATAACACTATTAAAAATTAAAGTTGTGTATGATGCTTTCCCATTAAATTTTAAGCTCCTTGAGGGTAAGTACTATTTTTTGCCTGTTTTTGTGCTTTGAGCTTAGCACAATGTCCATCACAGAGTAGGCATTTAATAAATATTTGATGACTACCTGAACTGCATCTGAATATCTCACATTGGTATCTTGTCCCCCCTAATACCTTAAACTCAACATGTCCAAAAATATAACTATCATAACCCCCAAACATTACCTTTCCCCCCCAAATTCCCTATTTTTATGGAAGACTATCATCTTTCCAGTAAATTAAGCACTGTAGCCTTTGTTATAGATCTCCATTTCTCAACCAGTCAGTTGCCAAGTCTTATTGATTAAGTTAATTCTTATATCTCTCCTCACAAAATCCAGGCTTTCATCACCTCTACCTGAAATACTCCTACAACTTCCTTAGTCATATCCATGTTTCCAGTTTCGTCCCTTCCAACCTATCCTTCATGTGGTTGGCAAATGGGCATCAAATTAATCTAAGTTATTTCACAGATTTTTTTAAAGATCCAGCTATTATACCCCCAACTGAAACCTTTGCTCATTTGCTCTGTTGCTAGTACTTATCCTGTTTTGAAATTACTATTTGATTACAATGTGTACATGTAATCTACCAATAAAAATGTAAGATCCTTGAGGGTAGGGACTGTTATTTTGAATCTCTATCTCCATAGCCTCACTCTATGAGACATCATGGTGTAATGGAAAGAAATGCCTCAAAAGCCAAGACCTGGATTCAAATTTTGCCTCTGACATACCGTTTATATGATTCCCTGTCAGTGTCCCCCATAGAGACTAGAAGGTGGAAGAATTGTTGCTGATCTACATTAACAGGAAGAATTTCCTCATTGAATATTCTATAACTAGGAAATTGCAGGTATTGCCCCCTCCAGTGCCTAGAATAGAATACTGAAAATCATAGGTGCTTAATAAATATTTGTGGACTAATCTTAATGCAGAAAAAAATATCAATATCTATTTCAGCTTGAAAAGCAAAAAAAAAAAGTTGTATATGAGGTTATTAAATAAGAAAGTAAGAGAAAAGAGGTCATATAGGATATAAGAACATCACAAATTTAATGAAAAAAATTAATTTCCTCTTAAGATTAATTTGGTACAAAAAGCAGTGTCTATGGAGAGATTTCCTAAAGTGATTTTGAAGTTCAATTTATTAATATCTGCTTTATGAGGGGAAAATAGTCTCAATCTAAAATAGTAAAAACTGAAATGACAACTTTTTGAAGAACTAGCAAAATACAACTTTAAAACATCAACACAATTTCACCAATAAAAGTTTATCTATTTCATGAGAACAATCTTATTTCTCCTAAGTTACAAGGGGGAATAAAAATCAGCCTTTGAAGTTTAGCAATATAAAATATGCCTTCAATGAATGTTACTAAAGCTAATTAAATCTTGAGAGGAAAATGTTCTTTGAAAATAGCTTTAAAGATTGATAGAATAGATTTAAGAAAATTCTCCTGTGCAATACAAAATCAATTTAACTCTAATATAGCCCAAATGGACACTGAATACATTTCAGCACTTTTGTTTTGAAAACATCTTGTAAACCTCTAAGACTAGAGTATGCCAACGTAATCTGGCTATAATTTAGAGCTTGAATTATGTGGAAAGAACACAAATGTTGGTGGCCCCATCTAGTCTGGGGACCTCTAATACTCCTGGGATTAAGGGGCACCGAGGAAATTTTAGAGAAGACTGAAATTCCATGGACCTTAGTGCCAAATTAATGACATTAAAGCTCATATACTTTCTTTCTGTAAACTATAAAAAGAGTAGGATGGATATTGAGAAGGTACCAAGGAGTCAAAAAAAAAAAAAAGTTATCAATAGAAATTGAGAAAATTAAGTATTTTCTTTTTTCTTTTGGCTGAGGCAATTAGGGTTAACTGACTTGCCCAGTATAACACAGCTAGGAAGTCATGTCAGAGATCAAATTTGAACTCAGGCCCTCCTGACTTAAGGGCTGATGCTCTATCCAGTGCGACACCTAGCTACCCCAAATTAAGTCTATTTTCATGCCAAAATTAGAAACAAATAAGTACTTTTAGAAAATACATAATATCTCATACTTTAATGGGTAAAAAGTTGGCTGCCTCAAAATTTTTTAATAAGCTTATGAATACCCTATCAACTATTGGTATTACATGGAAGGTTGACTGGAGGCTAATTGTGGAGGACTTTGACAGTATGCAAAGTTTAGACTTTATTAGGTAGAGAAAGCCATTAATTTTTTTTTTAATAGAGTAATATAATCAGTCATGCTTTTTGCTTTCATAGACATCTGGGTATTCTGATACAGACTGTGCTTGGGATAGAGTACATATGTATATATGTGTGTATATAAAGAATATTTTCCCCATTCCAAATTTACAGACACCTCTCTTCATGTCTCTCCATGGATCTTTGAGGAAGTCTCTGGAACCTAGATTAAGAATTCTGTTTCAAGGCCAAGATGGCGAACTGCGGACAGCTTTCTCTGTGAACTCCCGGGACATTCCCTCAAACTCAGACAAAGTAAGCCTTCCAACTGGTTTCTAAGTGAGAGCAACTCCAAGCATTCGGACTACAACGCACTTCTATCAAAGATCTACAGTGAAAGAACTCCGGAGGTTAGCCTCAGGGGAAATCGGCCACTGGTCGCAATCAGACTCCAGCCGGGGCGGAAGTCAGGGCTGCAATAGAGGGCCGGATTCTGGGCACCCAGGAAGCCCCTGGGAGACGCCTGGGCCACTTTGCTCTGCTTGCGGGCAGGTGCTTTGGCAGATCTGCCTTTGGAAAAGGGTGGATCCAGACCAGCTGAAAACGTGGTCCTAGTGCGAATCTAGCCCGACCAGCCTCAGACTGGAAGTCAACTCGGCAAACTGCCCCAGGGCAAATACAAATCGTTGCAGTTTTCTCGGCTTTTGACCAATATCCCAACTTTAAATCATGAGCAAGAAGCAGAAGAGAGCTCTCACCATAGAAAGCTTTTACGGAGAAAAAATAGAACAGTCCCCAGATCCTGACATTATGAAAACAATCCCAGATGAAGCCACAAAGGCAGACTTAAGTTGGTCTCCCTTTCAGAAGGCTTACCTGGATGATTGCATTAAGAATCTCAAAAGAGAGCTAGAAGAAGAATGGGGAAATAAA
>JAJPUD010015861.1:0-35903 GCA_023553655.1 Myrmecobius fasciatus | reverse complement strand
AGCCTTTAGTTAATTTGATCAGACAAAGGAAAGAGGAAAATCAAATTATTAGTCTCAAAAATGATAAGGAAGATCTTTCCTCCAAAGAAGAGGAAATTAGAGTAATAATTAGGAGTTACTTTGCTGAACTTTATGCCAATAAATTCGATAATCTAAATGAAATGGAGGAATATCTACAAAAATATAGATTGCCCAGGTTAACAGAAGAGGAAATAAATTATTTAAATAGCCCCATTTTAGAAAAAGAAATAGAACAAGCTATTAATCAACTCCCTAAGAAAAAATCTCCAGGGCCAGATGGTTTTACATGTGAATTCTACCAAACCTTCAAAGAACAATTAATTCCAATACTATACAAACTATTTGAAAAAATAGGGACAAAAGGTATACTACCAAATTCCTTCTATGATACATATATGGTGCTGATAGCTAAACCAGGTAGGGTGAAAACAGAGAAATAAAACTATAGACCCATTTCCCTAATGAATATTGATGAATTTAAATAAGATTTTAGCAACGAGATTACAGAAAGTTATCTCCAGGATAATACATTTTGACCAAGTAGGATTTATACCAGGAATGGAGGGCTGGTTCAATATCAGGAAAACTATCAGCATTATCAATTATATTAATAACCAAACTAACAAAAACCATATGATTATCTCCATAGATGCAGAAAAAGCATTTGACAAAGTCCAACACCACTTCCTATTAAAAACACTGGAGAGTATAGGAATAAATGTGCTTTTCCTTAAAATGATAAGTAGCATCTATACAAAACCATTAGCAAGCATCATATGTAATGGAGACAAACTAGAACCATTCCCAATAAGATCAGGAGGGAAACAAGGCTGGCCACTGTCACCATTACTATTTAATATTGTATTAGAAATGTTAGCTTTAGCAATAAGAGAAGAAAAAGAGTTAAAAGGAATTAGAGTAGGTAATGAAGAAACCAAATTATCACTCTTTGCAGATGACATGATGGTATACTTAGAGAACCCTAGAGACTCAACTAAAAAACTACTAGAAACAATTCACAACTTTAGTAAAGTTGCAGGATTCAAAATAAATCCACATAAATCATCAGCATTTTTATATATTACCAACAAAGTTCAGCAGAAAGTGATACAAAAAGAAATTCCATTCAGAATAACGGATGACAGCATAAAATATTTGGGAATCTCTCTGCCAAGAAAATGTCAGAAACTATATGAACTAAACTACAAAACACTTTCCACACAAATAAAATCAGACCTAGTCAATTGGAAAAACATTAAGTGCGCATGTGTAGGCCAAGCGAATATAATAAAAATGACAATACTACCCAAATTAATTTACTTATTTAGTGCCATACCAATCAAACTCCAAGAAATTATTTTACAGATCTAGAAAAATAGTAGCAAAGTTCATTTGGAATTATAAAAGGTCAAGGCTTTCAAGGGGATTAATGAAAAAAAAAGGCAGATGAAGGTGGCCTTGCTGTACCACATCTAAAACTATATTATCAAGCAGCAGTCATCAAAACCATTTGGTAATGGCTGAGAAATAGAGCAGTTGATCAGTGGCATAGGATAGGATATCAGGACGAGCTAGGTAATAACGTTAACAATTTGGTGTTTGATAAACCCAAAGACCCCAGCTTTTGGGATAAGCACTCA
The DNA here is from genome assembly GCA_023553655.1 of Myrmecobius fasciatus. Taxonomy (NCBI): domain Eukaryota; kingdom Metazoa; phylum Chordata; class Mammalia; order Dasyuromorphia; family Myrmecobiidae; genus Myrmecobius; species Myrmecobius fasciatus. Next base: position 34,242 of record JAJPUD010015861.1, on the reverse strand, counting down.
CTATTCAGCAAAAACTGCTGGGAAAATTGGAAACTAGTGTGGAAGAAGTTAAGGCTGGACACACACCTAACACCACACACCAGGATAAGCTCTAAATAGGTTCATGATCTAGATATAAAGACTGATATTATAACCAAATTAGAGGAACATAGGATAGTTTACCTCTCAGACCTGTGGAGATGGACTTAATTTATGTCCAAAGAAGATCTGGAACTCCTAATTGAACACTAGATAGATAATTTTGATTATATTAAGTTAAAAATTTTCTGTACAAACAAAAATAATGCAGACAAGATTAGGAGGGAAGCATCAAATTGGGAAATCATTTTTACATTCTGATAAAGGTCTCATCTCTAAGATATATAGAGAACTGTCTCATATTTATAAGAATTCAAGCCATTCTCCAATTAATAAATGGTCAAAGGATATGAACAGACAATTTTCAGATGATGAAATTAAAACTATTTATAATCATATGAAAAGGTGCTCCAAATCACTATTGATCAGAGAAATGCAAATTAAGACAACCCTGAGGTACAACTACATACCTGTCAGATTGGCTAAAATGACAGAAAAAGATAATGATGAATGTTGGAGGGGATGTGGGAAGACTGGGACACTGATGTATTTTTGGTGGAGCTGTGAACGGATCTAACCATTCTGGAGAGCAATTTGGAGCTATGCTGAAAAAGTTATTAAACTATGCATACCCTTTGACCCAGCAGTGTTTCTACTGGGCCTATATCCCAAACAAATCATAAAATAATGAAAGGGCCCCACATGTGGAAGAATGTTTGTGGCAGCTGTTTTTTGTAATGGCTAGAAACTGGAAACTGAGTGGATACCCATCAATTGGAGAGTGGTTGAATACATTATGGTATATAAATGTTTTGGAATATTATTGCTCTGTGAGAAACGACCAGCAGGACGATTTCAGAGAGGCCTGGAGAGACTTGCATGAACTGATGCTGAGTGAAATGAGCAGAACCAGATCATTATACATGGCAACAACAATACTATATGAGGATCAGTTCTAAGGGACATGACTCTCTTCAACAATGAAATGCTTCAAAGCAATTCCAAAAAATGTTGTTCAGTGTTCACTGTTTGTTCAGTGAAGAAAGCCATATACACCCAGAGAGAGGGATGTGAAATGTGGACCACAGCAACATTTTCATGTTCTCTATCTAGCTTTGCTTGCATTGTATTTCCTTTATCAGATTATTCTTTCTTGTAGATACGATTTCTCCTTAACAAAAAATGTTATGTGGCAATAACTATACATATATTCGATTTCTTAAGTATTCTAACATAATTATTATGTAGTGGATATCCTGCCATTTAGGGGAGGGGTGGGGAGTAGGGGGGAAAAATTTGTAACAGAAACCTTTGTAATGGTTAATATTTAGGAATTACCCATACATATGTTTTGTAAATAAAAAGTATTAATAATAAAAAAGCATCATGAAAATATAGTTGTTAATAAAAAAAGAAAAAAAAAAGAAAATTCATTACAAAATAGACTCAATGAAATGGGAAAAGGCATATTACTCCTTAAAATATAAATTTGACAAAATGGAAAAAGAAAATAACTCTCTGAAAAGCAGAATTTGTGAAATGGAAAAAATGCATAGCACAAAACAACTCATTTAAAAATTCATTTGGACAAATAAAACAAGAAATAAAAAAGCAAATGAAAATAATTCACTAAAATCAGAACTGAACAAATGGAAGTGAATGACTCAATGGGACATCAAGAATCAGTCAAGCAAAACCAAAAAGAAAAATAAATAGAAGAAAATGTAAAATATCTACTTGGGAAAACAACTGAATTGGAAAGTAGATCTTGGAGAGAGAATTTAAGTATTATTGGACCTTCTGAAAATCATGATGAAAAAAAAAAAGCCTAGACATTATTTTTCAGGAAATCATGAAAGAGAACTGTCTGGATGTCATAGAATCAGAAGGTAAAATAGCCACTGAAAGAATTCAAACACCTCCTGAAAGAGACCCCAAAATTAAAACTCCAAGGAATATCATAGATAAATTTCAGAAATATTGAACCAAATATATATACATACATACATACATATATATATATATATACATATATATATATATATATATATTAAAACCAGCCAAAAAAAAAAAAATTCAGATACTGAGGAGCCACAATAAGGATTACCAAGGACCTAGCAGCTTCCACTTTAAAAGTTTGAAGGGCCTAGAATCTGATATTTTGAAAGGCAAATCCATTCTTGGAATGCAGCCAAGAATAAACTACCCCACTAAACTGAGCATTTTTTTTTTCAGGAAAAAGTTGGACATTAAATGAAACAGATGAATTCCATTTATTTCTGATGAAAATATCAAAGCTTGACAAAAATTGACTTCCAAATAGAGAACTCAAGAGAGGCATAAAAGAAAATAAGAAAAAAACTCTTGAGAACTATATTTCTGTTATGGGGATAGATAGATAGATAGTGCATGTATAATTTGATATTTTTTCTTATACTATAAAAGAGAAAATAGAGGTGAAAAGGGGATCTTACCAGAAAAAAGAAAGAAATAGTGGTAAAATGAGGGAAATTACATTTCATGAAGAGGCAAAAAAACCCTATTATAATTGAAGGAAAGAAGGGAGAGGGATGAAAATTGTATGAATCTTAGATTTGGCTCAAAGAGACAATATCAGACATATCTGGTTACACAGAGAAACTTCTCTCACCTTATATGAAAGTGGGAGGGGAAAGGGGTAAAGGGAAGAGGTAGGCTAATAGAAGGGGAAACAGAAATAGTACGGGAAAGGTATAATAAAGGGAGAGTGACTCTAAAGTGAGAGAAATATTTAAGGCAAGTGGTGCTCATAAGTAAAATACTGGGGAGGAGGGAAAGAGGAAAAGGAAGAGAAAAGTATAATTTGGGGTAAATAAGATGGCAGAAATTATAGAATAAGTATTTTAACCATAAATGTGAATGGAATGAACTATCCCATAAAGTGGATACCATAGCTGACTGAATTAAAAGCCAGAATCATACAATATGTTGTTTACAAGAAACACATTTAAAGCATTGTGATACATACAGAGCAAAGGTCAAAGGCTGGAGCAGAATATATTATGCTTCAGGTAAAATATAAAAAGTAGAGGTAGCCATCCTGATCTCAGATCAAGCAAAAGCAAAAACTGATCTAATCAAAAGAGATAAAGAAGAAAACTATATTTTGCTAAAGGGTATCATAGATAATGAAGCAATATCAATACTAAACAAATATGCACCAAGTGCTATAGCCATCTAAATCCCTAAATAATTAGTTAAGAGAGTTTCAAGAAGAAATAGTAAAATTATACTAGTGGGAGATCTCAACCTTGCTATCTCAGAACTAGAAAAATCGAACCATAAAATAAATTAGAAAGAATTTAAGGAAGTAAAGAGAATACTAGAAAAGTTAGATATGATAGCTCTTTGGAGAAAATTGAATGAATACAGAAAGGGGTAAAGTTTCTTCTTGGCAGTTCATGGAACCTATGCAAAAATTGGCCTCATATTAGGACATAAAGACCTCAAAATAAAATGCAGAAAGGCAGAAATAGTAAATGCATTTTTTTCAGATCACGAAGCAATAAAAATTACATTCAATAGAAGGCCAGGGGAAAATAAACCAAACAGTATGAAAAAAAGAACAGGATAGATAAAACTTTGGTTAATTTGATTAGAAAAAGGAAAGAATATCAAATTGTTAGTTCAAAAATGAAAAGGGAGAACTTTCCACCAATGAAGAGGAAATTAGAGCAATAATTAGGAGTTATTTTGCCCAACTTTATGGCAATAAATTTGATAACCTAAGTAAAATGGAGGAATACCTACATAAATATAGCTTGCTCAGATTAACAGAAGAGGAAATAAATTATTTAAATAGTGCCATTTTCAAGAAAAAAAGAAATAGAATAGTAATCAACTTCCTAAGAAAAATCTCCTAGCCAGTTGGATTTACATGTGAATTCTAACAATCATCTATTTTATTTTTTTCACATTTATTTTTAATCAGTTAACAGAAAACAGTCAATCATTTAGAACTACACAGCACGTGTTTTTTTTTTGTTGTTGTTTGTATGTTTTTGTTTGTTTTTGTTCTACCAAGCATTTAAAGGACAATTAACTGCAATACTATAGAAACTAATTGAAAAAATAGGAAACGAAGGACTCCTACCAAATTCCTTTTATGACACAGACATGGTACTGATACCTAAACCAAGTAGGACAAAAACAAAGAAAGAAAATTACAGACCAATTTCCCTAATTAATATTGATGAAAAAATTTTAAATAAAATATTAGCAAAAATATTATAGAAAATCATCCCCAGGATAATGCACCATGACCAAGTAGGATTTATACCAAGAATGCAGGGATGGTTCAATATTAGGAAAACTATTAGCAACAGCCAAATTAACAAAAAACATATGATTCTCTCAATAGATACAGAAAAAGTATTCAATAAAATCCTACATCTATTCCTATTAAAAACACTAGAGAGTATAAGAATAAATGGACTTTTCCTTAAAATAGTCATTAGCATCTATTTAAAACCATCAGTAAGCATCACATGTAATGGGAATAAACTGGAATCATTCCTAATAAGATCAGGGGTGAAATAAGATCAGCCACTATCATTATTACTGTTCAATATTGCATTAACAACAAATTAAAAATACGTAATTCAATACCAAATTAGAAATTCTGAAAATCAAATAAGATATTAATAAAATTAAAAGTAACAAAACTATAAAGTAATGAATAAAGAGCTGGTTTTTTTGAAAACCTTATAAAATAGATAAACCTTTAGTAAATTTAATTTTTAAAAAAGAAGACGACCAAATTACCCATACCAATATGTAAAAGGTTAATTCACCACCAATAAAGAGGAAATTAAAAGAGTTATTTTGCCCAATTATATGGCAATCTAAGTGAAATGGGTGAACATTTACAAAAATGGAAATTGACCAGATTAAAGCATTACTGAAGTACCATTTTCACACTTATCAGACTGGCTAATATGACAGAAAAGGAAATTGATAAATATTGGGAAAGTTGTGGAACACTAACGCATTGTTGATGGAGTTATGAACTGATCTAATGATTCTGGAAAACTGTTTGGAATTGTGCCCAAAGTTTTATAAAATTGTGCATATCCTTTATTCCAGCAATACCACTACTGTATCTATATCCCAAAAAGGTCATAAAAAAGAACCCATGTGTACAAAAATATTTATAGCAATTCTCTTTTGGGTGGAAAAGAATTGGAAAGCCATCATTTGGGGAAATATTGAACAAAATGTATTATATGAATGTAATGGAATTATTTTTGTTCTATAAGAAATGATGAGCAGGCACATTTCAGGAAAAAAATAAAAACTTGGACTTACATGAACTGATGCTGAGGGAAGTGAGCAGAACCAATTAAACAATATACATAGCAGCATCAACATTGTGTGATGATAGATTTTACTCTTCTCAGTAATAAAATGATCTAATAAAATTCCAAAAGCTTCATTACAGATAATGCTATCCAAATCCAGATAAAGAATTATGAAGTCTCAATGCCAACCAAAACATATTATTTTTATTTTTTGTTTCTTTCTTTTATTTTTCCCCTTTTGTTCTAATTCTACTTTCACAACATAACTAATGTGAATATATGTTTAATATGATTGTACATGTATAACCTACATAAGATTGCTTGTCATTTTAGAGAGAAGAGGGAAAAATGGGAGAAAAGATGGAAATAAAAATTTTCTAAAAGTGAATATTGAAAACAATATTTACATGTATTTGTAAACTAAGTACTATTAAATTGAGAAAAAAAGAAAATCCCACAAAAATTTTTAGAAAATCTCATTAAATTTGGAAAACCTTTAAAAATGTTTGTCTTATAACTTCAGCAGCCCTATGCTAAATTCAGTGAAGATAGAAAATACAAACCCTATGTCATAATGCAAAGAGTGAAAAGACTAGAAGTTTGGGCATTTTTTAATTTGAACTTAACTCTAGTTTATAAAGTTATATTACCCTGATCTAAAAGAGAACCAGATCTAATGAGATCAAACATCAGGAGTTCTCAACTAGTGACATAAAACAAAATCTAATCACTATATACCTCTTTTTACTACTGTTTGTTTAATCGGAGTAGATAGAAGAGAAAAATTACCATTTCTCTTGCTATCAAGAGATATCTTGCTATTGCCTTCTTCTCAAGGTTTCACCAAGGGTCAAAAATAGAGACAGAATATATTCTGTTTTGCAGTTTTATGAATTGACTTCATTTCTGTTGCCCAATTTTAAGAAACAGACTAGTGTTGAATGGAGATAATTCCATTCTTTTAATAACAGAAAGTAACCTTCTCAATCCAGTTAAATGATCCAGCATTGCACCCTTGCCCAAAAACATTTCTTATAACTGTAACTAAGAGGTAAAACAACATTATACCATTCCCCAAATTGCTAGAAAGTAATGAAATATTGATAAATAATTAAACCATTAAGAATCTGATAATGAGCTCTACTATTTACTTCAAATGAGCCGGATAGAATGCAATTTAAAATCAGCTGATTTTTAAAGTGACAAATCTCCTAGTTTATGTTTTAAAAAAGTTAATCTTGTAAAGTAATTTAATTTGTGTTTTAAATTACTAGAAAAATGAGTAAAGGTGGGATGAGGAAAGAACCAATATTCATAAGAAAAACGTTTAAAAACAAAAACAAATTTTTTTCAGTTTTAAGTGAGTAAATAGACATAACTCGATTCCTTTTTTATTTTTTGAATTGACAAGATAAGATAAAACATTGTCTTAGACCTAAGGACATTTCTAAATAAGTCCAGCTGTAATTGCTCTTCTGTGAAACCCTATATATTGGCTATGAAATGAATTTATTAGGAATCATCACTGGATACAAATTTTTAATAATGCTATTTTTAGCTAAGCATCCAGAATCAGGTCATTCACATACTCAGGAAAATTAAATCTTAAAATTTTAAATCTTTTTCTCATACAATCATTCAATGACTCAGTAAGCATTCATTAAGTACATCTTTGATCTTCAGCATTATGCTAAATACTTGCTAATTTGGGAAATAATGAAATTAAAAAAAAAACATTTTTTATTGTGATGAAAAGGGAAAAAGACTGGAAGTTTTGATACCTATGACCTAGGTCTAGCTTTGCCATTAATGTGCTGATTTGCTTCAGTCATTTCATAAAAAATTAAAGTGTTTGAATTAGATAAACTCTATAGTTCTTTTTACATTTATTAAGTATGGATTCTACTGACATTGGTAGTACTGTGGCCTAGTTTTCCCTCTTTCATGAAGCTTTTCTTGATCTCCACTTCCAAAGTCCTGGAAATATCATGTTCCCCTCCAAAGCTATAAGTCACCAGTCCCTGTAGCCAAACATTTTCTTATGGAAATGAGACCTGACAATTGTTGCTTCTTCTTTTTTTCTCAATGATATTTAATTTTTCTAATTACACATAAAGGTAGTTTTTACTCCTTCCTTCTGATACTTCCCCCCTTCTAAGATAGCAAATAATCTGACAGAGGTTATACATGGACAATCCTTTTAGAAATATTTCCACATTTGTCATATTATAAAAAAAATTAGAACAAAAAATGAGGGAAAAAAGGCAAAGAAAGCAGAAAGATAAGAACAGTATGCTTCAATCCACATTGAGCTTCCATAGCTCTTCCTCTGGTGGTGGATGGCATTTTCAATCACCAAACTATTGGAATTGTCTTGGATTACCACATTACTGAGAAGAGCAAATTCTATCATAGTTGATCATCATATAAATTTGCTGTTATTATGCACAGTATTCTCTTGGTTTTTCTCACTTCACTCAATGTAAGTTCATGTAAGTCTTTCCAGTCTTTCTGAAATCAGTCTGCTCACCATTTCTTATAAAATGACAGTATTCCATTATATTCATATATCTGACTTATCACATAAATTTCCTATATATATGTTGCCTCCCCCAACAGAGTGTGAGCTTGTTTAGAATAGACACTTTTAAAAAATCATTTTTTTTTAACTTATGGAACCAAAACTTACTATAACATATAACATTTTTTAAAAAAATTAAAAATTGAACTGCAAATCTATTTTTTACAATTTGCTATTCTTTTTAATCATGCAAGTTTAATCATGTATATTTCTTATCTTCACTTTTTTTCTTCCCTCTCCTTCCTGCCCTAGAGAGTACATTTCATATACACACAGAAACATGTGTGTTTATACATACATGTATGCATATAACATATTATATATGTATGTATGTAAAATTATTTGCCTTTCCATTTTACATCCTCAGAAATTGGCACAGTGCTTTAGACATAGTACTTAAAATGAATTTTTAAATTCATTTATACTAATTTGTTACTCATTTATTGCAATAATTATTCAGCTAGCATCTTTTTCCTTACTCAGATCATATTAAACAACACTGACAGATTCATGTTCCAGAAAGCAATGTTTTCTGATCATAGAATCATTGACCATAAATCCTGTAAAGAGTCCTTATAGATCCAGGTCAAGTCTATGTAATTTTCCTTTTCAAAAAACATCCAACAGAGCAGAAGCAGAATATCTGGGAAATTCAAAACCATGCCAACCAGTGATTGACTGGAGGAACTGGAAATGTTTAGTACTGCATTCAAGTAAAAATAGAAATGAATTAATCTTGTAGTTTCTGGTTTGTTTTTTGTTTTTTGTTATGTTTTGCTTAGCTCTAGACAATCAAATTAAGAACCAAATGGGTGTAAATTTGTACATTTGGCTTAACATAAAGAAAAAGTTCCTAATAGTTGTAGCAATTTAGAACTTATAAAACTTAGATATAATATATTACATTAACATTAATTTTAAAAACTTGAACTTCTATTTAGAATTTAATTTGATGTACTTACTTTCTCCATCATTAGAGATATTTGATATAAGAGACTCTACACAAAGATTCTTGACAAGGTATGCGTTACTAAATGCCCTTAGAAGTTTCTTACCATTTTTTATCAAATCCCTCCATTGTCTAGTCCACCCCTTTCTTATAAATTTTTATTACATAGCCGTCTTACCTATTCTGTATTCACTGGACAAAATATTTGATTTTTACACCTTCTCTTCTCCAGGCTAACCATCCCCACCTTCTTCAACAATTTTTGTACAGAATAATTTTTAGTCTTTTCCATTCTTATACAACTTCTCATACTTTTTATCATAATTGCATCTAAATATTTTGTATACTTTCCCACTTTTTTTTTTCTTTCTATTTCCTCTAACCCACCTGAAGTATCTTTCCTCCATCTGTTACCTGATGAGATTTTCTTTTTCCTTTAAACTCAAGCTTATCTTTGACATTTTTTAAATGAATCTCCTTTGGAATTAAATGCATTTCTCCTCATGGGAGACTTTCATGCAAAAGCTAGGTGAGGATTCATTAGAGATGTTGTAGGGGAGAAATTACTGTTTAGTCAAATAAAGATTGGATTAGATAAAGGAAGATTTAGTTTAAGAACAGTAACACATGGAAAGATGGAAAGGTAACACATATCCAAAGATAGATTTTAGGGGATAATTAAATTGAAAGGGGCAACATAATGTTTTATTTTCATTTACTTATAACTGAAATTTAGCATTTTATTCAAATATGAATGTATGTAACAAGCATTCTAATGAAGAATCCAGTGGCTTAATCAGATCATTAAAGTGATCTATGTCAAAATGATAACTGCTAGAAGTAACATTTGAACACAGATCCTTTAATTCTGAAGTCAGTTCTTTATCTACTGTGTCATGCTGCCTTTTCTGATACTACCTTTTGGAAATGTGATGTTCTTTTTCTGAGTCTTCAGGAAATTGTTACTTTCTAATTGAACTTCTCCTTCTCTTGAATTTCTAGCACTACAATCCATCCTCCAGTGTGATTTTCCTAGAATGCATATTGGCCTTATCACCCTCCTCTGTTTATCAATTATAGTCCATTACAACCTAGGACTCAGAAATGTAAAAGGAATAATGCATATGATGATTGATCCCCATTACTGCTTTCTTCACAAGTTCAGGCCTTTCTTTGCTAGATTTGGAACTTCCTGCTGTGGTACACAACTACTCTCTGAATTGAAATCCTTTGCACATTTCCTAGCTAGACCTTGTCCCAGTGTTTGTAATTCTCTCTCCATTTTCCAATGTTGAACTGGGCTCACTATAATATTTTTTCATTTTGCTTTTCTGACTATGATGCAATGGCTTGATCTGGTGCATTTGTTTAGTTCTACTTAGAGGAGATGTGAGGTAGAAATCATATAGTGTTTCCTTTTACTCCGTAATCTTACTCGATTAATCTTTATACATTTCCAAAAACCTATCACAGAGCCTTACATATAGCACACACAGCAATGTATTAAACTGATGAAAAAGTAAATGTAAAGACATGCATTTAACTAGGTTTAAATAGATTCTACTTCTCTTTAAGTACATTAACAACACATTCTTTGTGCTCTCTTCTTTTGTTTTTACAATTACTTAGAGAAAAAAAAATAGGATGTTTTTAGAGTTTTATAATTTTTGCTTCCTGGTATGATTGATCTATACTTTCTTATCTGTGATGCAAATGAAGTGATAGAAAAGGCATAAGATCCAAATAATTCTTTGCTTGCCAAACATGATGCTATTTTTTTTTCAAATTGGAGCTATTCTGTACAGCTCTGCTGATCCATGTTATTTGTTTTTCAAACCATAGCTTTTTGGTGAGTTAGAGAAAGCCAATTGTATTGGATCAGAATGTTAATAGGGTGGCACTAATAAAAGATCTTTCTGCAAACCCAGTTCACTCTACTGAACTGGTGATAGCAATGCCTTTATTCATGAATACCATGAATCTCAGGAGAGAAGCTGTGACAACAAGAGGCAATGTGATATAGAGAGAAGATTACTAAAAATAATGTCTGAAAATCTTGGGTTCCAAACGTTCCTCCCCTACTTTTAACTATATGATCTTGGGCAAGTGTTTTGACCTCTTTAAACCCCAGTATCTTCACATGTAAAATAAGAATTAAATAAGGATTAGATGAGTGCTGTCAAATGGCAATAGAAATAAGAATCACTAAATTGTAATAGGTAAGGATGCCTGTATGTGGCATATTGACTTAGAAAACCACATATTAATATTACCTATATTTTGTGGTAATTTTTTTAGTTATTTCCCAATTAAATTTGAATCTGGTTCAGGCCTCTTTCAATGGTGTTGTAGGTCCTTTGGGGCCTGTGAACAAAAGACCTCTGCTTGACCTCTGGACTAAATAACTTCAAAGATCATTTCAGCTCCAAATATATGATCTTATGAATTTTAACTTATTAATTTCTAACTATATGAAATGGGGTTATAAATGGTCCAAACAAGAAAGGCATATTGGAAAATTTTTTTAAGACTTCAAAAGATAGGAGATAGGAATTTAAGTACAGATTTAGAATCCATAGCCTGAAATAATGAATGGATGAAATTACACACAGTAGAGAATACTTCTTGAAAAAAAAAAGTGGAACCAAGGGTTTCCTTCTATAACAATATCCAAAAGGAAAGTTCTTTATATGAAATATGAAAGTTTTTTATTAAGGAATTCACAAACATAAGTTCTTGAGCTCTGGTTGAAGGAATTGACAATGTTCAGTCTAGGAAAAAGGAGTATATGATCCATGGTTTCAGATATTTGAAGGGTTCTTATGACAAAGAGATTTAGGATTTCATCTTTTTGAGGAGTATATTTAAAATTTCACTAGGAGTATTGTTCAGAAAGTGAAGAAACAAAACTGTTCTTGTAAAGGAAAAACTTCCCAACATTTGGAACCATCTACAAATGGATATAATGACTTCCCTCTCATTACAGATTATCAAGCTTGGTCATCCCTTATTAAGTAGATTACAAAACACATCCCTTTTCAAAAATAAATTAGCCTAGAAACTAGAGGTTTTTTAATGTCTCTTCTAATTGTGCAAATCTGTGATTCTAATGCTAGAACATTACTTCTTTATCCTTGAACATTTGCAAGTCTGTGCCATCAGGATTTGGTGGTGGTTTCCAGACAGGGAATCTACATAACCTTTAACAAATCTGCATTCCCTTGAACAACGGCAAATACTTCTGTCTGTTGTCAAGGATGAAGAGAAATGGTACTTGGTGACCACTAAAGATTGCAGCATGAACTGTCACCTTTATTCTATTTATTTGTATTTTATTTTTCTCTAGTTATATAAAAAGTACATATTTTTAAAATTTTGAGTTCCAAATTTTCTCCCTCCTTCCACCCATCAATCACCTCATTGAAAAGACAAACAATTTGTTATTGGTTATAATTTACAGACAAGGAAAACATTTCAATAATTGTTATGTGAAAGAAATCATATGCCAAAAAAGACAACTCTCAAGAAAAATAAAGAAAAAATATTTAAGGTATAATTCAGTCTGTATTTAGACATCATCATTTATTTCTCTGGAAATAGAAAGCATTTATCATAAGTCATCAGAATTGTATAGGATCAAATTATTGCTGAGAATAGGTAAGTCATTCACAACTGAGCAGCTTATAATATCTCTGTCACTCTGTACAGAATTTATTTCATTTTGTATAAGGTCATAAATGTCTATCCAAGTGTTTCTGAGAGCATTCTGCTCATTATTTCTTATAGTAAAATAATATTCTATAAGAATTACTTAACTACAATTTGTTCAGCCATTCCCCAGTTGATGGGCATCTCCTCAATTTCCAATTCTTTGTCCCCATGAAAGAGTTGCCATAAATATTTTTTTGTCCATGTAAGGCCTTTTCTTTCTCTTATAAATCTCTTTTTAGATATAGACCTAAGTGTTACTGCTTGGTCAAAGAATATGTATGATTTTATTGATCTTTGGGCATACTTCCAAATTACTGTGCAGAATGGTTGAATTACTTCATAACTTCACCAACAATATATTAATGTTTTATTTTTTCCTATATCCCTTCCAACATTTGTCATTTTCCTTTTCTTTCCTATTAGGCAATAGGATAGGGATGTGGTAATACTTCAGAATTTTTAATTTAAATTTGTCCAATCAAGAATTACTTAGAATATTTCTTTTTTTGTATGGTTATAGATGTCTATCATTACTTCATCTGAAAACTGAACTTATCTTTTGATCATTTGTCAATTGGAAAATAACTATTATTTTTATAAATAGAATTCAGTTCTCTATATGTTTGAGAAATGAGATATTTATCAGAGAAACTTGTTTCAAAATGTTTTTCAGTTACTTTTGCTAAATGTATTTCCTTCACCCCATTCCCTCATTTATTCCATTGTTTCCTCTTTTTTTTTTTCTCTATCACTCCTCAAAAGTGTTTTGTTACTGACTGTGGCTTTCCCAAATCTGACTTCCCTTTTATCACATACCCCCTTATCCCTTTCCATTCTTTTTTTCCTGTAGGGCAAGGTAGATTTCTATAATCAATTCAGTACGTATGTCACTCCCTCTTTAAGCCAATTCTTGTGAGAACAAGTTTCATTCATTCCCCTTTATTTTGCCCCTATTTGTCTCTATTGTAAAAGCTTATTCTTGCTCATTTCATGGCAGATTAATTATGCTGTTCTACTTCTCCCTTTCCATTTCTCCCAGTATATTCCTCTCTCATACCTAATTTTATTTTTGAATATTATTTTTTCATGTTCAATTAACATTTGTGTTTTCTGTCTATTTATACATCTATTTTTCATGATAATGAGAAAATTCTTATGAATTGAATGTATCATTTTCCCATGTGGGAATTAATCAGTGTAAACATATTAAGCTCCTTATAACTTCCCTTTTTTATTTACATTTTTATGCTTCTCTAAAGTTAGTATTTGAAAGTCAAAATTTCTATTCATAATCCAAGCTCTCCAATCATTTAATGTAGAAGCTGCTATAATTTGTGTTATCCTGACTGTGGCTCCACAATACTTGGATTGCTTCTTTCTGGCTGTTTGCAATGTTTCTTAATCTTGAAGCTCTGGAATTAGGCTGTGATATTCCTTGAAATTTTCATTTTGGGATCAGGTAATAATTAATGAATTCTTTCCACCTCTATTTTATCCTATGGTTCTAGAATATCAGGTCAGTTTTTGTTAATAATTTCTTGAAAGATAATGGCTAGGCTTTTTTTCCTCATAGCTTTCAGGTATTCCAGTAATGTTTTTACTATTTTTTACTATTTTCAAGGTCAGGAGTTCTTCCTTTTATTTTTTTTTGTTGTTATTTATTAAAGCTTTTTATTTACAGAACATATGAATAATTTTTTTACCTTGACCTTTGCAAAACTTTCTGTTCCAAATTTTTCTCTTCTTCCCCCTCTCCCCTCCCCTAGATGGCAGGTAGTCTAATACATGTTAAATATGTTAAAATATATGATAAATCCTATACATATGTATACATATCTATAGTTGTTTTGCAGGACAAGAAAAATCAGATATAGAAGGAGAAAAAAACAACTTAAGAAGTAAAACAAAATGCAAGTAAACATGAACAGGAAGTCTTAAAATGCTATGTTGTGGTCCACATTCAGTTCCCACAAGCTTCTCTCTGGATGTATATGGCTTTCTTCATTGCCGAACAATAGGAATTGGTTTGAATCACCTCATTGTTGAAGAGAACCATGTCCAATATTGCCGTATATAATGGTTTCCTGGTTTTGTCATTTCACTTAGGATCAGTTCATGTAGGTCTCTCTATGCCTCCCTGAAATAATTTTGTTGGTCGTTCCTTACAGAACAATAATATCCCATAACCTTGATATACCATAATTTATTCAGCCATTCTCCAATTAATGGGCATCCATTCAGTTTCCAATTTTTTGCCAATACAAAAAGGGCTGCCACAAACATTTTTGCACATGTGGGTCCCTTTCCCTCCTTTAAGATCTCTTTGGAATATAGGTCCAGTAGAAACACCGCTGGGTCAAAGAGTATGCACAGTTTGGTAACTTTTTGAGCATAGTTCCAAATTGTTCTCCAGAATGGTTGGATCTGTTCAGAGTTCCACCAACAACGTATCAGTGTCCTAGTTTTCCCACATCCCCTTCAATATATGTCATTTTCTTTTCCTGTCATCTTAGCCAATCTGAGAGGTGTACAGTGTTATCTCATAGTTTCCTTAATTTGCATTTCTCTGATCAATAGTGATTTGGAGCACCTTTTCATATGACTAGAAATGGTTTCAGTTTCTTCATCTGAAAACTGTCTGCTCATATCTTTGACCATTTATCAATTGGAGAATCGCTTGAATTTTTATAAATTTGAGTTAATTCTATATATGTATTTTAGAAATGAGACCTTTATCAGAATCTTTGAATGTAAAAATGTTTTCCCAGTTTATTGCTTCCCTTCTAATCTTGGCTGCATTAGTTTTTAACTTGATATAATCAAAATTATCTATTTTGTGATTAATAATGATCTCTAGTTCTTCTTTGGTCACAAATTCCTTCCTCTTTCACAGATCTGAGAGGTAAACTATCCTATGCTCTAATTTTTTTTATAATAATATACTTTATGTGTAGATCATGAATCCATTTCAACCTTATTTTGGTATGTGTTGTTAGGTGTGGATCAATGCCTAGTTTCTTCCATACTAGTTTCCAATTTTCCCAGGAGTTTTTATCAAATAATGAGTTCTTACTTAAAAATCTGTGGTCTTTGGGTTTATCAAACACTAGGTTACTGTAGTCAATGACTATTTTGTCTTGTGAACTTAAATTATTCCACTGATCCACTATTCTGTTTCTTAGCCAGTAGCAAATGGTTTTGATGACCATTGCTTTATATAAGAGTTTTAGGTCTGGTACAGCTAGGCCACCTTCATTTGCTTTTTTTTTCATTAATTCCTTTGAAATTCTTTACCTTTTGTTCTTTCAGATGAATTTTGTTCTTATTTTTTCTAAGTCAGTAAAATAATTTCTTGGGAGTTTGCTTAGTATAACACTAAGTAAATAAATTAGTTTAGGTAGTATTGCCATCTTTATTATATTCACTCAACCTATCCAAGAGCATTTGATATTTTTCCAATTGTTTAGACCTGACTTTATTTGTGTGAGAAGTGTTTTGTTGTTTTGCTCATATAGTTCCTGACTTTCCCTTGGCAGATAAATTCCCAAATATTTTATACTATCAACAGCTATTTTAAATAGAATTTTTCTTTGTATCTCTTGTTGTTGGATTTTGTTAGTAATGTATAAAAATGCTGATGATTTGTCCATATTTATTCAGATGTTCTAAAGAAATTTTTCACATTACCTTTGTCTTTTCATTCTTATATCTTTTTGCCTTATTGTTTCTCAATTTGTTATAAAGTCATTAGCTTCCATTTGATCAGGTCTAATTTCCAAGGAATTATTTTCTTCAGTGAGCTTTCATACCTAATTTTCTATTTAGCCAATTTTACTTTTAAGTAGGATATTTTTTCTTCATTTTTTCCTTTATTTTCTATTAAGCCAATTTTGCTTTTAAGGCATTCTTCTCATTGGCTTTTTGATCTTCCTTTTTGGCCTTCTATTTTTGTAAAATATTATTTTCCATTATTTCTTTTATCTCCTTTACCAAGAAGTTGACTTTTTTTTTGATTCTCTTGCATAACTCTCATTTCTCATCCCAATTTTCCTCTCTCTCTCTGACTTGATCTTCAATATTCTTTTTTAATTCCTCCATGCCAAGAAAAATTCTTTTTTAAAGAGGCTTTAATATGGGGACATATATTCTGAATGTTTCTTTTTATTTTATTTGTTACCAGAGTAAATTTCAATGGTCAAAATTTTTTCTGTTGTTTGCTCAATTCCAAGCCTATTACTTGACTTTTAATTCTTTGTTAAATTAAGGTTCCACTTACAAGGTGAAGGGTGAATTGTCCCAAGCTTCAGGGTTTTAGTGCAGTTGTTTTCAAAAATACTTCTAAGTAGCTATAAGTTTTCAGTTCTTTCAAGATGGTTTGATCTAAGGAGAATTGTGTTTATTACTTTCTTGGCCTGTACTCTGTTCTGTGGGCACTCTTTTCTGCCCTGGAACTGTGCTGAAGGTCTCTACTCTATTTTGACCTCAAACCCTTCTTCAATCCAAGACTTCCACTCAGATCTTTAACCTGGATCCCAGTATAGCCAAAGCAATTGTATCCTTCCTACAATGACAGCAAAGAGAGCCAATTGTTTCATCCACTTACCATCTGTGGGCTGAGAGGTCTTGAAACAGCCACTATCACTGATGATTCAGTGGTTCCTAAGGCCTGTTCCTGGCTTTTGGTGGCCTAGGCTGCACTACCATGGCTTGCATTGGACTGTACTCCAATCTCTTCCCTATGCAACAGACCTTTCCTGTTGACCTAAGTATAGTCTTGGACTGATAGCTGTTACTCTCTGTCTTTTTGTGGGTTCTTCTGCTCTAGAATATCTTTAGTCATTATTTAAAGTTATTTGGAGGCGTTTGGGAGAAAGCTCAGCTAAGTCCCTCCTTTGCCAATTTGGCTCTGCTTTTCTCACCTTCTTTCTCATCTATAATCTCAGCATTATTATCATTATATTCTGACAATTTAACTTAAGGAGCCCTGCTTACATTTTCAATATTTAGATATGCTATTCTATAATTAGAATTTTTAGTGGTGATTAGAGATGTATTTCACTGAGATTAAATACAGAGGGATGGATAGATGGATGAATAGCTAGATAGCTAGATGGATGGATGGATGGATGCATGGATGAATAACTAGATAAGAGATAATACAAAGATCACTCCAGGTACTAAATTCTATGATCTTTAAAATGCTCCTTTATCTTTTGCCTCATTTGTATTTTTAAATAATTCAATTTGACAAGCAATTTTTGAACGCCTACTTTGGTGATAACTTTTTTTATTTGTTTCATGGGGTTTGTGAGCTTACTCCTGCAATGGGGGTGCATACTAGATAGCTTCTTTTACTCAGAGTCAAGAATTGAGTTTAAACATGGCCTTAGACATTTCTTTGCTATATGACTGAGTCATTGTCATTTAACTTCTATTTATTTCAGTTTGCTGAACTCATAAAATGGGGATAATAATAGCACCTCTCAGTGTTGTTGTGAGGATCAAATGAGATTATATTTATGAAACATATAGCACAGTTCACAGAGCATAATAGGCACTTAATAAATGTCCTTGTTCCCTTCCTCTCCCCAACTCAGTATATAGATCCACCACGTCTGCTTAATTAAACAGTTATCCATAATTGTCTGGTTATTAATATATTTGACTTTTCATTTCCACTTATTTATTTCTACTTATTTCTACCTATTTCACTTCATTCTACTTATTCCATTTTCAGATATTTAATGAAGATTTTATTATAAAAGTTGCAAATTGGGAGATCATCTTTTCTTTCTTTAGAAAAGTCACTTATGTTACAATCTATATGGTATGCTTTTAGGGATTTAAAAAGATTTCCTTGAAGAAAAATGTTATGGTTTTCCAAAGCTTGCCACGTGTCTTCAGTGCAGATCCATGATTTCTAAGAAACACAGAGGAAAAGGCTCATATCCAAGAGACCAGTGCTTGAGAAACTAACCAGAAGTGAGTACTTACACTCATACACAAGGACAGAGTTGAATCATATCTAACAGAAGTAAAACAAAAAAAAAGTTTTGAAAAACTTACCCTATTTTATAAACATATTGAATTACTATTCTGTAATATTCCACCAGCAAGTCTGGAAAGGGCAAGAGTTAAGAAGTAGCTGCCAAATCATCAGCATTAAAAAGTTTCTGGTCCTGGCTTATTTTGCATCAGTCTTTCTTCTTCATCTAGGGTTATGACAAAAACCTGGATAAACTTAGAGTATAGAGAGTATAGGTCCAGCTCTGTTGAGTCCAAGATTGGCTATCTCAAGCCTCTGGGCCTTTCTGATAAGGAGCTGCAGTTAGTTTAGTTAGCTAGTTATTTAATTGTCTTCAGTGAAACCTCCAAACTGGGGATATTTATGGATTTTGCTTTTGTGAAAATGACAATACATAAAGTTCATTGACAAGGGAACTAGCTAGTTCTGATTCTCTGTGCTGCTTCACAAACTATTTTGATTGAATGAGAAGTCTTTAATTTGGAAGTCATAATATATATTCTCTAAGCCTAGATTTTACAGAATTTAACAATTCTAAGCTAGTAAATTCATTTCTATCTAAAAGTGTCGATCTGCATAATGCAAAAAAGTAATTTCTCTCTTAGAGCTAATAGGATGAATGAAATAATATGCTAGAAAAACATTGTATTCTCTATGTATGTATGTATGCCTGAAACTATACCAACTAACCTTTTTTAAAAATTTTTCATTATTTTTCCTCAATAGAGGTAACATATTTTTATTTTTTTCTCTGATGATTGTCTTGCTATGTGCCCTGTGTTTCTTACTACTGCACCTTTGGAGCCCAGACTTTAAAGAATCTGTAATGATGATAACCTTTCCAAAGTTTTAATACATGAGGAAACTTTCTTTCAGGGTATAAATAGTTAGAAGTGTCTCAGGAATACAGCAAACAGGGAGAAATCAACAGATATGAAGAGTAGCCTGGCAACTCCTAGTCATTATTACTTTAACAAGTGGAATAATGAAAGTGATACATGACACGTGTTTCCAGTCCCCTTACCCATGTCCTTTGCTGTTATTAAATTTATATGGAATAAAACAAGCATTTACATAACATAGTTTAATAAAAAAAAACGATGATTGTACATGGAGCTGCAGACCTATTATATAAAATTTGCTAATCCTTTTAAATATACAGCAAAATTATCATGTAAATTTCTTTTTTCTTTAAACCACACCCTAGAGAAGGCTACCATAAGACATAAATACATACACATAATTATTCTATACATACTTCTATTTATTAGTTCTAATTTGGATGTAGATAGCATCTTTCTTCCTATAGTTTTTTTTTTTTTTTTTTACCTGAGGCAATTGGGGTTAAGTGACTTTCCCAGGGTCACATAGCTAGGAAGGGTTAAGTATCTGAGACCAGATTTGAGCTCAGGTCCTCCTGACTTTAGGACTGGTGCTCTATCCACTGCACCACCTAGCTGCCCCCTTCCTATATTTTTATAACAAAATTGGGTATTTATAAGTCAAAATAACTTGCTTATTCAAAATGTTTCTATACTGCCATAACTGTATACAATGTTCTCTTGCTTCTATTCATTTTGCTCTTCATTATTCTGTGCAAGTCTTTCCTTTTTTTTCCCTGAAATCAGTGAGTTCAGCATTTCTTCTAGTACAATACTATTCTAACACAATCATATACCACAACTTGATCAGTAATTCTCCAACTGATGGACATTCCCCAATTAATGGATATCTCTTCAATTTCTAGTTCTTTGCTACCACAAAGAGAACTGCTAAAAAGATATTAGAATACATAAGTTCTTTTTGTTGTTTTTTTTTCTAATTATCTTCAGAAATAGAATATTGGTAGTATTGCTAGGTCAAATGATATATAAATGTAGTTTACAAATTCTTTGAACATAATTCCAGATTGCTCTCCAAATGTTTGGATCAATTCACAATTCACATTAGTGTCCCAATTTTTCTACATTTCCTTTCACATTTCTCTCTTTACCTTTATATATACCCATGCTTTTAAATAAGTACTTTGTATAATATCCAAATCTTGCTGTGTGAATCCTCCAAATGATAAAACAATGGTTATAACCCCTCCTGTTTAGTGTCCTCTAATGTCTGTTGTTTGCAATCTACTTAATTTCTTGCTGAGATAATTGATGCTTAGCTAATTACTTTTAGCTACAATCTGGCATTCAAGTAAATAGATAAGAGAAAATCAGCCACATTGAACTTAGAATTGCTGGACCTCATATTGGTATTTTGGCATCAATAAACCTTCCTTGTAGACAGAGATATAAGATTCAAGATATTTGTATGCATATTTACACATACATATACACATACATGTGTGTGTCGCTATAGATGATAACTTGTAAGTATTGCCAGAGGTAGATGGCCATGGCTAAGGAGGAATAATGGGGGCTACCATGCTTATTCATTGTTTATAGGGAAAGGATCTCTTTAATTCTTCTCTTTCATTTGTATTCCTTCTTTTTCCCTTCCCTTTTTCCCCAATTTTTTTTTAAATTAGATGCCCTTAAGCAAAAATTTTTGAACTAGATTCACCTTATTAGGGAACTGGGGTTTTTGCTTGCTTGAAAGATGAGAGGCTAAGCCCTAGGGGAAAGGAGAGAAAGGAAATTATGTAAAAAAAGTATGACTAAGGCTTGAACACTTTGTTTTTCCAGAGTTCCTGACTTTTTGGCTGTGAAGGCTAAAGAAAAATAGCATTTTATAGCCTTTGAACTTGGAAATTGATTCTTTTGATCTCTTAATTAGTGTTTTCTGCATTTTATGGTTCAAGAATTTCTTGTTGCATTTTAACAGGAGAGTCCAACTAATTTGGTTGACGTTGGCCTGGCACAGAATAATATGCAGAATACTTTTTGCCATGTCTTTCCCTGTGTTAAATAGCAATCTTGCTTTTTTTTTTTGTATGAAGTTAGTGAAAATAAGCACACCACAATCCCAAACAGATAGTTTGTGTTTAATTAATATTTTTATTAAATAGAAGATGTGCTTTGATTAAATCCATGGAAGAGATAACATGTTTTGTCTCTTACTTTTGCTTTGTGGAACTTTATGGGCCCAAAATATAACATATTATTAATTCTGTGTCAAAGGAAAAAATATCCACATGAAGTCAGATGTAGTGGGGAAGAAAAAACCCTCTTTCAAAGTAGAATTTCAGATGATAATAAAAATCTTTAATTTGTATAGGGCTCCAACATTTTGGATTTGCCTCTAAGAAAACATTCTAATTCAGGCACATAGATAATTCCCAGAATAGGAAAGTATTGATTTTTCTTCCTTCAATTTGTCATTGCTGTTGGTATACATTATTCAGAAAAAGATTATCTAGTGTCCAAAATTATTGATCAGCACAACTTTATTTTTCCTCTTGAATTGTGCTTTGGTAGTGGTGGGAGTTGACAGTGGAGTTTCGAAGAGAGTAGGGCCCCAACTATTTCCTAATATTTCTTTTGAAAAGAAAATAAACTGGGAAAATAAAAAAGGAATGATATAAAATTAAGTTATCCATAGGTTTAAAAAGCAAATGATTAAAAAGTGAGTGACTTGGAGGTAGAGCCAAGATGGCAGAGTAAAGGCAATGACTCTCCCTAGCTGTCCCCAAACCCTTCAAAATAATGGAATTCCAAATAATTCCTTTAAATAATGACTCTAAACAAATTCAAAAGCAGCAGAACCCACAAGAAAGAGGAAGTGAAACAATTTTCCAGCACAAGACAATGGGGAAGTTTGGAAAGAAAGGTTAGTCACACCTGTGTGTGAATGGAACACAGTCCAGTAGAGCTTGCTCTAGCATAGTCAATCACCTCAGCAAATAGTGAACAGGTCTTGGGAGTCACTGAATCAGCAGCAGCAGCAGCTCCTTCTGGAGCCCTCAGCCCACAATTGGTAAAGGGGTCATACAACTTGTCAGGAGAAGATCCTACTGATCTCTTTACTAATACTGAGCCAGGATGTTAAAAAAACAAAAGAATGAAAAAATAGAAGACAATGTGAAATATCTCATTGGAAATACAACTCACCTGGAAAAATAGATCCAAGAGGTGACTTAAAAAACATTAGACTACTTGAAAGCTGTGATTACAAAAGAACCTAGAAATCATCTTTCCAGAAATTATTTTTAAAAAAAGCAACCTACCATATTCCAGAACTCCAAGGTCAAGGAGAAAATATTGCAAGCAGTCAGAAAGCATCAATTCAAGTAGAGTTGAGTCACAGTCCAGATAACACAAAATTTAGTAGCTTCTCTATTGAAGTATTGGATGGCTTGGAATATGATATTCCAGAGATCCGAGAAGCTAGGATTATAACCAAGAATCAGCTATCCATCACAGAAGTAGACTAGATCAGTTTTTGGCAAACTGAAAGCCAATTTTATTAACCTTAAAATTTTGATAAACGGCAAGGTAAGTAAACATTGATAGATTATAATATGTATCATTACAGTGAAATTCTCCATGAATGAAAGCAGTGATTTATTATTTAATCAAATTTGAAGAAAATGAGGACACAGATTAAAGATCTTAAAAAGGAAGAAATGATCATCTTTAAACAATATCTTGTTTAAGCAATGGAAGAGGCATTCTCCACAAAAATAGATTTTCTAGGATTCAGGAATGGACAAAGAATAGAATAATACAATTGGAATATAAAAATACAATAGTAAAGAAAAAGAATGAAACAAAAATCATCGTAGAAGAATATATGGGATCTGTATAAAGTATAGAGAAATTGGAGATAGGATAATGAAGGAATATGATTCTCTAAGGAAAAATAAAAGATGCATGAGAAAAAATGTGAATATCCTAAACCAAATAATCATGTAGAAATTTTCTGAGATGTATTATAAGCTTGTATATGATTAAAATAATGAAAAAAATATTTTAAATGACAAAGAACTATAATCCAAGCTCAAGACCTTAACAGTAAAAAAAAATGCAACAATGAAGAAAAAGAAGAAAAGAACATTTAAAATTCTAAGGAGAGACAATAAGAGTAGCACAGGATTACACTACTATAGTAAACCAAAAGAAAAGATTGGAGTATAATGTTCCAAAAAGTAAAAGAAGCAAAAGGACTACTAAAAATAACATTTCCTGAGAAATTGAGCCTAAATTTCAAAACTAATAATTGAACTTTCAAGAACTAAGGAAAAAAATAAAATCAGGTCCCTACAAGATTCAAAGATGAACAATGTCTTTCAAATTGATAAAACTGTAAAAACTTAAATATGTTCAAATACTAATCAAAGACTGAGAAAGTACCTGGAATTAAGCAATTATACAAATTTGGGCCGGGTGATGTGTTTCTATTTAGTATTTCATTTTTCTTGGGTGAGACAACTGGGGTTAAGTGACTTACCTAGGGTCACACCACTAGTAAATATTAAGAGTTTGAGGCTGGATTTGAACTAAGGTTTTCTTGATTCCACAGCTGGTATTCTATCTGTTGTACCATCCAGCTGCCCCAATTTTCCTTTCTCTTAAAGAAAAATCATAGACATTGAGTGACAGTGGTTTCATAGGTGCTATGAGAATGTAAAAAGAAAATGAATGACCTAAAAACTCTAAAGACTATAAAAAGTAAACCAAGAAAAAAAAATCAAGCTAATAGTGGAACTTAATATTTCAGAAGGAAAGTATCTTTCCATCATTAATAAATCAATATATAAGTGGTATATTAATATTGATGAATGTCTCTTGAATAAGGTCTAAACCCAAGGAGATTGGGGTTGGTCAAGAAGGAGGGGAAGTTGGAGGAAATGGGTTTACATTTTCATAAGCAATATAAATACCGGAAAGCAAGTGTTGACTTAAAAAAGAAGTTTCTACATTTGTGTATGTGGGTAAACATAAAAACATATGGTATAAACACTTTATATGATATATATATATGTATATATATATATACATAATTATATGGGGTATCCCATAAATCTTAGTGCAACTTTAAGCTTTAATAATTTAAAAATATATTGACATCCTGTGCATTACAGGTAATATCTCAATTGAAAAGAGTTTTACATGCTTATCTCATTCGATTCCTCAAAATATTGTGAACTTTGTGCTCTGATTCTTTCCATTTTACAGATAGGAAACTATATCTGGGCAAATGTAATTGACTTTCCTATGGTCATATACCTAACTAATGTCTGAGGCAGGGATCCAAACTCAGGTCTTTCTGATGCTAAGCCCATAAGCCTTGATATGTCTAAAGAGCTTCTCAATGTATATACTATAGACATACATAGGATATGGATATAAATAAAACCCATTTGAAACAATTTGTGGAAATATAATCATTTTTATTTGTAGAATCACAGACTTTAAGAATTAGGAAAAAAACTTAGAGCTTTAAGTCCTGCTTGATAATCCCTTCTATAACATATACAATAAGTCATCAGCCAATTCCTGTTTCAATAATAATAATAACAGACATTTATATAGTATTTTACATTTTCAAATAATCCCATGATGTACACAGTGGAGAAATTTTCATTCTTTTATAGAAGAAAAAAATGAAGCTCAGAGAGGCTAACAAAGGCCCCACTTTCAAGTGGTATTTCAACTGACTCCCCCAGTTCTAGGAACAATTCCTTTCCGCAATCACATCTCCCCTTAAGAATCTCAGCAATGAGAAGTGACTAACTTATGAGGTAGTCAAGTGTCCTTTTGACCTCTCCTTTTTTTTTAAGAAAAGTTTTCCTTAAACTGAAATTTCCTTTTTCCCCCCTCTATAACTTCTGTCCATTGCTCCTAGTTGTGTCCCTGAAGATATGACAATTAATTTTTTTCCTAATGATAAGTCTTTCATATATTTGAAAACATTGACTATGTTCTTCCTGCACTTGACTTTCACACATAAAGCATGCCCAATTCCTTCAGCACCTACCAAATTTTTAATATTTTAATGAGATTTTTTGAGCCCTGGTTATTCTCCAATGGATTCATTTCAGTTTGGAAAAGTCCCTTCTAAAATGTGGCATATAGAATTCAAAACAGTAGTCTGTTCAACACATGTTCTATAAGTAACTATGAAATTGAATTAAAATGGATCTGGTTAAATTGAGTTGAATTTATGATAATAATGTGATATGGTTTGATATGAAGTTATGTGACCAGGGCAGAAAAACAGCCAAACTATTGCTTTCCTATTACATATATGCAGCAAAAGAAAGCACATAGGATTCCAAAAAAACTGAAAATGATAAATTGAAAATGATGTTGAGATATAATCAATTTAAGAATAAGAAAATCAATCGAAAGAAATAGCTCTCTAATCATATTATTAGAGGCAGAACCAACAATACAATTTCTCCGTCCAAACCTTAGTTTATATGGTTATCAAAAATTAATCAACATGTGCTTATTGAATACTATGCTAGGATGCTGTGAGGAATACACACACACACACACAATTATATATATAAAACACATAGGACCCGTTATCTTCCTTGAGTAATCTAATTACATTATTATTTCTCTTATGTTTCAGTAGACATAATTTGTTCCACTATATGTTTTCTAAATGTTCTTCTCAAGGTGCAGGAAATAGAATCAAGCTCAACTGTGTCTTTGGATCAGATAAGTAGTACTAGTTTGGAACTGATCTTACAATTCCCAAAACAGCTTGATTTGTCCTGGTATCCTAACATTTGAACCCAAACTTTACACTTTCAAAAACGCACAATTCCCTATCCCCCAAACACATACAATATAATTATCAAAGAGGAGGAAATTCAAGGAAAGTACACAATGATCTATAAACATGAACTCAGCTCCACTAATAGCACCCAAAGGACAGGAGCCACCAAAGACCCTGAGCTCAAGTGGACCCATTTTTGGTATTCTGATCCCAAATCTTAGAGTCCTGACCCAAAAGAAATTGAATTTTATTTAAAAAAATCATTAATGCCCTTCCTCTTGGATTTCTCTAGAAACAATTTCTCTAGAAATTGGATTTGAATCCCCCCATCTTCCTAACTCCAGTACAAACACTCTATCCATTGTACCACCTAACTGTCCCTACTGTAAAGTTACCATTGCTTATAGCTTATGGAATAGGAAAAAAAATATTTTTCCTTGCTCTAGAACTCTCCTTAGCCAAACTGGTTTCCTATCAACCACTTAGATTATATACTGACAATGTTAAAGCCATTTCTCCAACTAAAATTTCAGTTTTAGGATCAAAGAGTGTTCAATCTGTTATCCTCATTTGACAGAATATAAAATTGTGTCAGAGAGCTTCAGTGACTTTCTTGAGGTTACATAGATTGCATTTGGTAGAACAAAGATTCCAATCAGTGTCTTCTGCTTCAAAATCCAGTGTTTTTCTTCCTATTACCAACAAACACTTCCTAAGTACTTCCAAAATATTGTGAAATGTGAAGGGAATCTCTTAATGAAATATTAGCAATTGGTGAAGGTGTCATTTCCTGCTTTTATAGTTGCATCTTGGGAGAGATATCAGGTCTAATACTTCTGAACTCAGTCTTGGGAATGAGATTTGTTGAAGTCTCACCGATTGTGGGATTAATATTTCCTACACCAAAATTTAGGGAACCTAAACCCCCATATCCAAAATAGGAAACCAAATAAACCAGCACTGCACTGTTACTCCCTGAGGAACTAACATCTCTGAATGATCTCTATTGACAACTCATTATGACAGATTATGATAGACATCATCACTTAGCAAAATATTTAAGTGGTATGGACCAGAGTTCAGGGGCTTTATTTTCTCATATTGTTTTAGATGGTCTATTATCTTCTAAGAGACTACCTATGGACTTTGCTTTCTAGTCCTAATCCTAAAGCCACTAACACAAATGGACTGGATGATTTAGAATGGCATAACAAAAACTGAAGCCTTGGTATGCCCTTAAATGTCAACCAAAGGAAGTCTGCCATTATCTGATGGCACATAATTACATGGTTTCAGTATTTTTAACAGCTCATACCCTATTGTCCTTTAAGTGTTTTCCTCTTCTATTAGTACTCCATTCTATTATTTAGCTGGATAATTCAGAGCTATTAGGCCTAGGTTTTATAAAGAAAAGCACAGTGCTAAATAACCTCATATCTCTTTGATAAGGACCTAAAAGCATCCTTCTCCTGCAACAACCCCTTCCTAGCCTTGAATGAGTCTTAAATGTTAAGAATAATTAATATATTTGACAAAGGAGTTTTCTTCTTTGATATACTTACAATTAAAGATATAGAATATTTAGTACCTGATAGAAATTTCTCAGGAGTCTATATCTGTTGAGGTGACAAATTTATTCACTATAAGCAGTCATATTGCCAATGTAACTGTTCAGCTAAGGGAAAATGTAACTGTTTAGGTTGAAGCCCTTCTCTAGGGAGTGGTAAAAGTACTACAATTATTTTAAAGTTTTATTTTACATATCCTTGAAAACTAGCATGGATTTGGAAAAAAAAGTATCTTAAAATCTCCATGTAAGGGCATTCTTATAATTTGTATCTTAGGTTTAGCCAATTCAAATTATTAAAAATAATATTAAATTTGAAAGATTTAAAAATAATTGATCAAACATTAGATATTATTCTAGATATTATTATAAAATATGTATTTTAGTGATATTAAGTAAGATTATAGCTGACAATTTTTGGTAACTATAATGTATAGTAATGGATAGAAAATAATGTCACATTTTTACTACTATTGTGTGATAATTATGAATACTCTTTTGTGGGTTTTTGAATACAACCAATACAAAATGGAAAATATGAAAACAGAACATTTGGGAAATATAGGAGACAGATGTCTTTCCAACTTTGACTTTGTTATCTAACTTTGGAGGTGATGTATTTTCTTTATAAGGTGATTATGCTAGTTCCAGAAGATTCCCAAGATTTATGTTTCTCAAGAAGAGGTTATGTTTATCTTGACCCAACAATAGCACTGCTATATTTATAACCCCAAAATATTAAGAAAATAGGAAAAGGACCTATTGTACAAAAATATTTATACCAGTTCTTCCTGTGGTGGTAAGGAATTGGAAACTGAGCGGATGTTTATCAATTAGAAAATGGCTGAATAAGCTGTGGTATATAATTATGATTTAATACAAATGTAATATAAAAATGGTGGGCACCATAGTTTCATAAAAACCTGGAAAGACTTATATGAACTGATGCAAAATGAAGTGAACAAAACCAGGAGACATTTGTATATAAAAATAATGAAATTGTATAAATGATAAGTTGTGAATGACTTAGATATTCTCAGCAATACAATAAAACTAGATAAGTCCAAAGGACTTATGATGAAAATTGCTATCTACCTCTAGAGAAACAACTGATAAGACCCTGAATGCAGAAGGGTGCATACTTCTTCTAAACTTCATTTTTCTCCTTAATGTTTCCCTTTTTGGTTTGTTTTCTTTTCTAATGTGGCTAATATGGAAATATTTTTGCATGACTATATTTATATAGCCTATATTAAATTATTTTGAGATAGGAGAAGGTAAAGGAGTAAGAGAGAATGTGAAACAAATTTTAAAAAACTGAAAATTCTTTACGTTTAATTGAAAAATATTTAAAAACTAAAAAGAAAAGATTATGGTTCAATGACTTTTAGTGTTTTTGGATTAAATTACTACATGATGAAAAAATATGCTTGTATTACATAATCAGAAATAAAGATATTTGAATAATGTGTTATCACTGAAACTACAGAAATCTATATAGACTTCTTTTTCACATCATCTATTAAGGATGCAAAATGTTAGACCTGTAATGCTCTTGATGTTCCATACATAGAAATAGTTTTGAGGATATATCAGTGAAAATATGCTTTATCTATCTTAATCTTGGTCTACCCACTACTGGAGAATTTTTTTCCCACCTTACTGAATCTTAAGGAAAATGTTGACCTCTAAGGGATTGAATTAAGAAATTTAATATATTTGTTATTCTAATTGGTATTAGCAATGTATAAACTTAGGTTTCCAGTTAATTAAGAGGTTTCAAGTACCAGAAATATCTATTGACAATGCTTTATCTTCTATTTGAATGAAGGAATGTCATTTTCCCTGATCTTTCAAAGGTTGACCCTAAATTGTCCTCCCCAAACAGAGGAAGTGACTTTCCATTTTTATTAGTACTGGACCCTCTTGAGTTAAAAATCTATTTGTCTTTAAAAATGGTTAGAATCTTTTAAATATACCATAGAACTATGAAAAGAGAACTTATGATTTTTGTTCATAGATATCTAGAGAAGCTAAGAGCTATTTGTAGGTTTATCAAGTGACATATCAAGAACAGTTAAGGTTTCTTTTCACAGAAAGTCCTTACTTGAAAATTCATGCTGGGACAGATGGAGAGAGCACAACATGCTGCCACAGAATACTCAAACCCTTGAAATATTCATGTATATCAAAGCATTCTTCCTGTCTCTTTTCCTGCCTATAAGTGCCCTGGGAAATATACAGAAGGGAACAATCATGTTGGGAATATTTTTCTCCCTACAAAAATACAAAGAATATGAATTGATTAAACCTTAAAAAGCTGTGGCCATTTTCTTCTTCTCACTATAAGAATTATTTGATGCAACTAAAAACATATACTTGCTTAGTTAAATCTACTATAAATGGTAATTGTCTTTTGTCCTCCTTATCCAAGATAACATTTCAGTGGAGGACCAAAAATCTCAGCTTCACAACCCCACTTTATTCAGTCTTTGTGTAGTCAATAGCAGCTATTAGTGCTAACCAAGGTTTTGACAAGGTGCTTGAGTAACAGGTAAGTTCTTTGAAGGCAAATACTGTTTGTTGTTGTTGTTGTTGTTGTTTTTATAAAATTTCAAATATTCAGCAAAGCACAGTGCCACTTTTAGCACTTGCATAAGGAATACACACCAGTGATAACAGAAGCAAGCTCTAGATACCCTAAGAACAGCAAAGGTATTTTGTTGTTCCTGATTTATTTACAAATGATTTGAATAGAGTGGAAATGGTAGGAAGGCACTGAAATAAAACACAGACTTTGGCTCTCCCTCCCTCCCTCCCTCTGTCTCTCCCTCCCTCTGTCTCTCTCTGTCTCTGTCTCTCTCTGTCTCTCTCTCTCTGTCTCTGTCTCTGTCTCTGTCTCTCTCTCTCTCTCTCTCTTAAGTCATCCAAATGAAGTTTCCATGTCAATTTTTCAGCCATTGGTGACTGAATTCCTAGATAAATAGGTAAAATTAGTATTCAATCATATCACTTTAGTTGTTGACATTCTTTCATTGTCCTGTTTCCTCATGCTCTATGGACCAAATGATCAAATTCATAGTAGTTTCTACTTGGGAAGGAAATCATTCCTGAAGTTTTTTTTTTTATAATGTAGAATAGATGGAAAAATATTAGATATTATAAATATTACATTGTTCACTGATCAAATTGTCTACCTCTTGCTTTCTAGAAGTAATTTCAAATTCTCAAGTGTTAACAAGTATTCATCCTTGAACATCTTTTCCACTGACTGAGATCAGATGTCATTAATCTAGTAATATCCTTAGAGTTATTAAATATAAATTCCACAGAACAGATAGTAGCACCCAGAGTATTTGCTTGCCTGTTTATCTGCTTTTCTGTGTGTCGTGTATCTGTCTCTGATTCTGTTTTTCTAATCCTTTAATCCTTTCTGTCTCTTTTCCTGTATTTCTATGTACTTGTACAATATGTACATACACACATGTACACATTCACACATGTATGTATATACATATGCACATAAATTATTTTTAATCAAAACTGTTTTTCTGAATTATTAAAGAATATGAAAAGCAGATTATTCTCATATTGAAGGACATGATTCATTTGAGGAGCATACTACTTTCAACAACTTATTTAGACAATGTTGATCCCTTCCCACCCCCCCAAATTTATATGAATACTTTCTGAACCATATATTGAGAGTTTTAAATATGAGACTTTTCTGTACGTAAGAATATAAGTAAAACTTATTTTTATTGTTTTTAGAAGGATTTAATTTGAAATCTTCCAAGTGGTAAAACTTTAGTCACCTTTCCTGGGAGGTTGCCTTTTAATTCAGTAATCCCCACCTTCAGGAAATATTATTGACATTTAACCCAGTTTTAAAAAAAAAAAATTATTGACATTGTTACTTAGTTACAAAAATTACCCTGTTTCAAGTCTGAACATGATACTCATCTTATTATCCATTTTCTTTTTGTTGCCATGTTTATGGGTATGAAAAAGGTGGTAAGTGATAATAAGATGATCTTTTTGTTTTATTTCCCCTTTTTGTAGAAACAGAAGGCGAAAGGCACAAATACATGACATTTAGCATTAGAATAGATAAATGATGATTTTGCTTATATCTATTTTAATGACTGAGATTTAGCTAAAGGACTGTCAATAACAATGCATTTTCAGGGTTGACTGAGTTTAGTCAGATTTTATACAATATAAATTCTGGGGTCTATTCTTGACTAAGCTTGGGGAAAAAACAAAACAAAACAACACCAACCAGAATTTCTTCCCATAAATTCTTGAATAGAAGCTCCCAGAGAATACTCTTTACTTACAGACACCAGTATTTAGTGACATAAAATAATCCAAGACCTCCAAAAAGAATATGTACCTTTAGGGCAATTAGGTTTTTGTTTTTTAAATTCTAGGAAGTCTCTAAATTATATGAAAAGTAGTGACATTTCCTCACAGTATTCAGAAATCTCTGATGGCACTCTTCAGTTTTTTTTGTTTTGTTTAGTTGTTGTTGTTGTTGTGATTGGAGTCTTCAGGTTGAAAATAGGATCTTGGTCTGAGCACCTAAATGGTATTATTCAATCCTAGTTAAGTCTCATTAAGTTACCTCAGTTGAAGACTGTGAGACCCAAGTAGGCAAATATTAGGCAGCCTAGAGGAATTTTGGAGCAAAAATATTATTGACATTTGTGAGAAAAATAAATGGGTATTTTAAGGCCTTAGAATTGAGTTATTTGAGATTGCTAGCCTTTGTTCCTTCTGAAAGGTGCCTAAGGGATACGCTATATGAAATCTACTCTAGAATTTGTTGCAGAAGGATGGGGCTTTTAGTACAGTCAGATAATTCTCAAGAAAAATATTTTGGTTTGCAAGTTGCATTTTGTATTTGTATCTCAATCACCTAATATAGAATCTGGAACACAGTGGACTACTTATTAAATGCTTGTTGATTATTCACTGACTGATTCATTTGACTTATATTGCCTCTTGTCTATTCCTGTTGACTTTATCAAATGACAATCCTATTTGTCATGCTTATATGAATCTATATTGGATCCAAATCTCATAACCTATACCAAAAATTTCCCTACTATCTGTTCCTGTTGGTATCATCAGAGTAGTATCCTTCTATCTTCTTTCATTTGGATCTGCCAAGCTTGCTCTTTTTATTTGTTGTATTACTTATTTTGCTTAGTTTTATGTTTTGCTTGTTTCTTTGTTTGGAGACTATTTAGCTTTGTCTCACCAAAGCTAGTAGGAGTAGTCACCCATGGACTTAATCCAACTGCTGATTGACGCAGGAATTCAACCTGTCTTCTCTCCAATCTGAAGTGTTTCATCCATGCTTTAGCAGTGTAATGGACCCTCTCCTCAGAAATGGCTTATTATATTGGTGTTGGACTTAGCATGGACATATGACTGGTTTAACTCAGGACAACTCAGATTTTCTGAGCTCAAATGATCCATCTTCTTCAAACTTCCTAGAAATAGAGATTATGGGTATGCTCCACCATTCTCATTCATCTTTAATCCTCCTACTGGAGGACTTTTCTCTACATTCTACACTTGACTATTTTAGCTAAAAGTAGTCCATTTATTAAGTGAGGCCTTTAAAAAAAAGACATTATCTTCTTCAATTATAAACATATTACCTTTTGGCTTTTTGGAAAATACATTAAAATGTCTTCTCCTTTCCAACTTCTCTTTTCTAATTCTTGAGAATTGTTCTTCCCCAAACAACAATTCTTCAGAGAGAGGGAAGCAATGGATAATCTAACTGGACTGAGAGGGCAGCTTCTATTACTTGTGATGCAAAATATCTTTTGTTCAAAGCAGATCTATATTTTAAAAATAGACAACATTGCTCAAATTATTATTTGTTCCAACTTAGACTGCATTTAGTAATCCAGAAAATATAATTTTGCATCTAATTTTCCATATATGTTGAAGAACTTTTGGGAAGGACTATAATTACATGTCACTTGATGGAAACAGAAGTAGAAAAAATACAAAATAGAAGTGCACAAGGCTTTTATATTTTTTGGGGGGAGAGAGGTCCATCATTTTTTTTTAATTCTGTAATGGCAAGAGGAATAAATATCTGAATGCAGTTTATATTCCTTTGGTTCCCTGCCAAAATCTAGATTTGTCACTGAACTTGTCTCTATATATCTACTCTTTTATTATGTATTGCCCAATTATTTCTTTCATTTTTTTCTCTATTCATCTATGCTTACTTTTGATAAAGAAGCAAGCTTTATGAACTAAGTATTATGAACATATATATATATACATGTATGT